>OY293307.1:19082729-19253456 GCA_958502075.1 Orchestes rusci
CTTGAAGAAATTGAATATTGTGGAGTGAGTGTTATCATCGTTCAGTTCTAAATTTAGCTCGCGGTTTTCTTATCAGTAACAAACGAGTCTCAGCACGCGGTATTCTTATCACCAGTAGACAGCATGTGGTTTTCACGTCACACTCCTCGTATCAACAGTTCTAAATTTAGCTCGAATGCGCGGTGTTCTTATCAATAACTGACGCCTCATGGTCTGCAGGAAACTATAGTTTGATATTTATCCATGTAAAATTATCTCATTTCAATTTTATTCATTTTTTCAGAACCAATCCATCAGTACGAAAATTCAATGCAAATAATTGTGGACAATTGTCAACCGAATTTCTATATAATAATATGACATGATCGAGAACCATCAGTAACGTTGAGAGTGTCATCATGACTAGAACTATAACAATAACGGGAAATACTTCTGTGTTGAAAGCAGAATTCAATCCACCCATATTTTTGGATGAAAATAAAGAATATTTTTTGGGGTTGGCTGATTTTGAATCGTTTATGAGTATACCTAACATACAACCGGGTAGCAATAAAATATATGTAGCGGATAAAGTTATCACAATTCCAGAAGGAACTTACGATTTAAAAGATATTGAAACATATATTAATTCTGTAATTGATGACATTTTTGGAGAAAAAGTTGGGTTTAAGATGAAAGCAAACCCCAATACATTAAAATGTCAGCTTTATTGCACAAAGGAAATAGATTTCACACCAAGTGACTCCATAGCGAAAATATTGGGTTTTAAGAAACGAAAAATTGCATCAAATGAATTTTCTGAATCGGATGAAGTTGTTAATATATTTAAAGTTAATGCAATTTGTGTTGATTGCGACATTTGCATTGGATCATATAGTAATGGTCTACCCGTTCATATAATTCATCAGTTTTTTCCTCCTGTTCCTCCAGGGTATAAAATAGTGGAATCACCATTACCAATACTTTATTTCCCCATCAGCGTCAAGACAATCAACAACATCACTGTTAAAATAGTAGATCAAGACGGTGATTTGATTAATTTCCGAAACGAGACCATAACAGTTCGATTACATCTTAAACATTAGAAAATATTATGGTTATTAAATACAACTATCGCTATTTCAAACAATCGCCATATAAAAGGGAGAAGCTGTCTATAGAAACCAGTCCAAGACGAAACTCCAACCAGTTAACATCACAAGAAACCAGCCCAAGACGAGACTCCAGCAAGTTAACATCACAAAATCACCAATTTCTTATATCTCTGGGGTTAAAAGTATTGAAATAATGGATATATTAAACGTTGATGAAAAATTATATGTAGATAATTCAATAATAAGCTCTGAGCTTCATTCATATCAACCGTTTGTCTCTTCAAAATTTGAATACAATGATGAAATTCGCATACCTGTTCAAGAACTTGATATATACACACTACCTTCAGGGAGTCATCTTTACATTGAAGGTACCTTGACCAACAATAAGGGTGCCTATTCTAAAAAATTACAATTTGTCAACAATGGTATAGCTTATTTGTTTCGAGAAATTCGCTATGAACTTAATGGAGTTACTATAGATTTCGTAAGAAATGTTGGTTTAGCTTCAACCTTGAAGGGTTATCTTTCATATAATACAAATGAAAGTCTAAAGCTGCAAAATGCTGGATGGTTTCCAAATAGAGATGAAAAGGAAAACATTTTAGTTGATGATAAAGGAAAATTTAATGTATCTATTTTGAAAATGTTGATGGGATTTTTTGAAGACTATAAAAAAATAATCTTGAATATGAAACAAGAACTGGTTTTGATCCGAGCCAGCGATGATGTTGATGCAGTTTTATATGTTGAAGATATGCAAAATCCGTCACCCGAAGCGGAAAATCCAAAAGTTACATTTGACAAGATCTATTGGAAAGTACCTCATATTCAAGTTGATATACCACAACAACTAGCTTCAACACAAATTCTTGAAACAAATAAAGATCTGTTACTTGGATTTCGTAGTTGGGAAATTGTTGAATATTCCTCACTACCTGAAGCGACCCGTCATACTTGGCCTGTTAAAACAAGTAGTAAACTTGAAGCACCTCGTCATATAATAATTGGTTTTCAAGAAAATAGAAAAGGACACATCATGAAAGATGCTAGTCAATTCGATAATATAAATCTCTCAAATATTAGAGTATTTTTGAATTCTGAAAGATATCCATATCATGATTTGTATTTGAATTTCAATGATAACAAGTTTTCAGCTCTCTATGAAATGTTTGCAAACTTTAAAAATTCCTACTATGATATACCAAACGAACCAATTTTCAACCCTCAAAACTTTAAAAATAAGTGTCCAATCGCACATATTGATTGTTCCCACCAGAAAGAAACACTTCAAACAGGTACTGTTGTTTTGAGAGTTGAATTCGAGACAAATAATAATACAAAAAAGGATACATCAGTATATTGTCTGATTTTACATGATAAATTATTTAGCTACAATCCTTTAACAAAAATAGTCAAGCAATTGTAATACGCATGTTCTCAAATAATTATATAAACCATTTTATTTCTCTAAATGATGTTCAGTATGTCTCGAGAATTGAAGCTCTGCTTATCTTACCATTTAAAGAGATCGAAAGAATTGAAAAACAAATTCAAGATTATAGTGGTGAATAGCAGATGATGGTGAAATTCTCACAATTGAAAATATGAAACTACTCGTTTTGGATGTACAAGGATTTATAATTGAAAACAAAAAATTTATTCCTAAAGAACTGGCTGCCTATGATGGAGAAAAAATATGTCATTATATATTTAGATGTCCCTTTTCTATGGAACACTTGCCTCCAGAACTGCGTAAACAAGCAAACTGGTTGATGAAAAATCATCATTGTATTTCATGGAATGAAGGATTTACGCAATCACATAAGTTTTCCGACATTGTGAAAAACATAACAAGAAACGTGGATCATGTGTACGTGAAAGGAAAAGAAAAGGCGCAATACATTGGGAAATATTCATCGAAGCCCGTTATCGAACTTGATGACAAACCACCTTTATCGTTGGAAAAACCACATTGTCTATACCATTTATCATCACCCGCAATGTGTGCACTTACTAATGTTTTTAATTTGTATAAAACATGTTTAATGATTGAATAACTCACATTTTTGATTACATTATTTATTTTATTTCAAACACCTTTTTATAAATATTTACAGGTAGGTATTCACAAATTTTCAACCCTCAAAAATAAGTGTCGAATCACAGTGATAGTTCTCATCACAAAGAAACACTTCAAGCAGGATATACTGTTTTGTTTTGAATTCGAAACAAATAATAATACAAGAAGGATTCATCAGTATATTGTCTGATTTTTACATGATAAATTATTAAGCTATAATCCTTTGACAAAAATAGTCAAGCAGTTGTAATTCGCATGTTCTCAAATAATTATATAAACCATCTATTTCTCTAAATGATGTTCAGTATGTCTCCAGAATTGAAGCTTCGCTTATCTAACCATTTAGTATGAGAATTTTATGGTGACTTACAAATAAAAGGTTCTGTATTGATTGAAAATAAAACAGTTCAATAATGAATTCTATCAAAGAAGATGTGGTGAGTGAGCTACACAAACCAGCCAGAAGATTTTTCAAAAGAAGAGTAATTGTAAAGGGGATCAATGATCTTTTTCAAGCAGATTTAGTTGAAATGCAACCATATTCAAAAATAAACGAAGGATATAGATATATTCTGGTTATAATTAATGTGTTTTCAAAATTTGTTTGGGCAATTCCTGTCAAAACAAATACTGCTAAAGATGTAACCACAGCCATGAAATTAATTTTAAACAGTGTAAAAACACCCCCTAAAAATCTGCAGACTGATCAGGGAAAGGAATTCTATAATACAGAGTTCCAAGATTTGATGAAAAAATTCAACATCAATCACTACTCAACATTTTTCAATATGAAAGCTAGCATCGTAGAGAGGGTGAACAGAACATTGAAAAACAGAATGTGGAAAAAATTCAGTTTGCAGGGAAACTATAAATGGTTAAAAATATTACCTGAGATAGTATCAGAATACAATAATACCAAACATTCTGTTATTGGAATGAAACCTATACAAGTATCTAAGGAACATGAGAAGCACCTACTATCAAAAGTTTATGGTCGCATAAAAACAGTGAATCCTTCCAAATATGAAAAGGGAGACTTTGTGCGAATAAGTAAGTTTCGTGAGATGTTTTCAAAAGGGTATACACCTAACTGGTCAAATGAAATCTTTGTGATTAAAAAAATAAAAATCACAAATCCAACAACCTACATATTGGAGGATCATAGAGGTGAAGAGATACAGGGTGCATTTTATAAGGAGGAGTTGCAAAAAGTTAAACATCCTGACGTGTATTTGGTAGAAAAGATTCTAAGACGGAAGGGAAATAAAGTTTATGTTAAATGGTTGGGCATGAATAATTCACATAATTCATGGGTTATGAGAAATAATGTATTGTAATATCTTGTAATTCAATAAAAAACACTTGCTAGTAGATAATTCTTTTATTTCTATACAAATATACTCCTAGAATGGTTAGCATGATACAAAAAATGAATGCAAAGATTGATATAATAGCGAATTCTATATGATTTTTACATTCAAACGAATCAATAAGTACATTCCAGTTTGTTGGTTTAAAATTTTCATCTACAAAATAAAGTCTTAACTTAAAAGCTAAATATGACAAATTTTTAATTGACTCATCAATTTTTAGCCAATCAATCCATTATTAACAATTAATTTTTCTCAGTTTGATGGTCAAGAGTCATTATGATTGGTTGATATGCAAATAAACGTTTCTTGTATATTTGAATCCACTTGTATATACAAGGTATTGTTAAAAAGGCGCTCAGAAACAATACTTTTGCTGGAAGTCCTGTTGTCATTGCTAATTTTTATACTAAGGGATATATCGTGGCAATATTTATGTGTTCTAGTGTTCTTGTTTTCTTGTTGTCTTGTTTTCTTGTGTTCTAGTGTTCTTGTTTTCTTGTTTTCTTGTTGTCTTGTTTTCTTGTTTTCATGTTTTCTTGTGTTCTTGTTTTCTTGTTTTCTTGTGTTCTAGTGTTCTTGTTTTCTTGTTTTCTTGTGTTCTAGTGTTCTTGTTTTCATGTTTTCTTGTTTCCTTGTTTTCTTGTGTTCTAGTGTTCTTGTTTTCATGTTTTCTTGTGTTCTTGTTTCCTTGTTTTCTTGTGTTCTTGTGTTCTTGTTTTCTTGTTTTCTTGTGTTCTTGTTTTCTTGTTTTCATGTTTTCTTGTGTTCTTGTTTTCTTGTTATCATGTTTTCTTGTGTTCTTGTTTTCTTGTTTTCTTGTTTTCTTGTGTTCTAGTGTTCTTGTTTTCTTGTTTTCTTGTGTTCTAGTGTTCTTGTTTTAATGTTTTCTTGTGTTCTTGTTTTCTTGTTTTCTTGTGTTCTTGTTTTCTTGTTTTCATGTTTTCTTGTGTTCTTGTTTTCTTGTGTTCTTGTGTTCTTGTTTTCATGTTTTCATGTTTTCTTGTTTTCTTGTGTTCTTGTTTTCTTGTTTTCATGTTTTCTTGTGTTCTTGTTTTCTTGTTTTCTTGTTTTCTTGTTGTGTCCAATCACACACACAGTGATTGTTCTCATCACAAAGAAACACTTCAAGCAGGATATACTGCTTTGTTTTGAGAGTTGAATTCGAAACAAATAATAATACAAGAAGGATTCATCAGTATATTGTCTGATTTTTACATGATAAATTATTAAGCTATAATCCTTTGACAAAAATAGTCAAGCAGTTGTAATACACATGTTCTCAGAAAAGAAAATGACTAGATTGAAGGCTATTTGTGATTGACAGCTCCTTGATTTTGAAATCTTGTGCCAAATTGAAGCCCTGCATGTCTATTACAATGATTGTTTCATACGAATACCAGGATTCATGGACTTTGTAATGAGTTCTCAAATAATTAACGAGTTTGATAGGTGGTCTCAAGTTTCCATAACCATCAAAATAAAACGCTTAATTTTCATTTATTATGTATGCAGTACAATGGGTTCCATGATTTTGTTAACTTTCTAGATTCAAAATACCACATTCCTTCACTTCAAATTTTTTTTTTGGGGAGGTTGTCACACATAAATACACCTCTTTAATGTGAGATATTCAATATTTTCACATATTTTAGTATATCGTTATTTGAAAGGGATCTCTGCGAAAATATTATTTGATTTTTTTTATGGTTTTTTTCTTGATAGTGCCTCCTTTGTAGGGTTTAATGTATAATCCACCACCCTGCTTGGAAAGTTTTTCCATTTCTTTATTGTGTCGATGTAATTCTTCGAGTTGCTCCTTTGATACTTTAATATCATTAACGGCCTTAGCTATTCCAGCTGCACCACCGCCTAAAGCTCCTAGTGCACCCAAAATTGGAAGTAATAATGGAAGAAATCCACCAATTTTTTTGGGGGGTTTGATAACTCGTGTTTTCTTTTTTCTTTCGGTTCTCTTGATCCCCATTCCAAGTTTCCGTTTACCTTTCATAATTCCACTTACTGTTAGAGCAGCAATTCTTTCTCCTACCGAGGAATCTTTTGCTCCAACTCTCTGCTAAGCTTTATCTGCTAGAGCTTTATCCGCTCGATGTCGTTGAGGTAAATCAGTTGTTTGTGAGTATGCGATATCGTGTTCTCGACACGCAGCATCCAATGGATTGATACCAGACTCTCCCCTATTCAATCTTTCTTCTAAATTTGTACCAGGACCACAAAATTGATAGCCAGAAATATGAAGCTCAACAGGTAGTCTATTAATCAGAGTGTTTATTAAACCTCGACCTTCCCTCTTGGAGTGTTTGGAGGAAGTGTACTTTCGTGAAGCGTGTACAATCATTTTATACCTATAGAGGTTTGTGTGTATCATTTAAATACTATTTTCAGTTTAAAAATTTGCAACACGATTGTCTATCGATTTCATGCTATCTGATCAATATGTCCATCTGATTAATGTATAAATACTTTTGCAAAAAACAATTCTGTTTATTGATATCTAGAATGCGGATAGAAAAACAATCGTTTTCCTTACCCATCACAAACCATGATGTGAAGGATTTTACGAAACCAATTCAAAAACATGGTGATTTATTTGGTGGGGAATCGAAAAGATGTCTCATTGTTGGACCATCTGGTTCAGGTAAAACCAACGTGATGTTGGCTTTACTTGAGCATCCGAATGGAATAAGATTTGCAAACGTGTACCTTTATTCCAAATCATTACAACAGCCAAAGTATGAATATTTAAGACAACTATTGGCACCCATGGAAGAGATTGGATATTTCGAGTATGAGAGCGATGAAAATATCATTCCTCCTCATGAAATAGCACCAGAATCGGTCATCATATTTGATGATATACCATGTGGAACACAAACTATAATAAGGGACTATTTCACACATTCGAGACATAAAAATACAGACTGCTTTTTTATTTTTCAAGGTTATTCATCAATTCAGAAAAGACTTATACGTGAGAACGCTAATTTGCTGATTTTATTCAAGCAGGATTCTATGAATTTGAATCATATATATAATGATCATTGTATGCTGGATATGTCATTTGAGCAATTGAAGCAACTCTGCGCACACTGTTGGAAAGAACCTTATAATTTTCTGGTTATTGATAAAGATTGTGAACTGAATTGCGGAAGATATAGGAAAAATTTTGATTCATTCATATATCTATAAAATGGATAAGCGGTTGGCTGAGGAATTGATGAAGTCAAGAAAAGCTGTCAAGGATAAATATAATAGTCTAAAATTAGCTATGACCACTACACAATCACAACTAGAGCAAGCTTACAAACCAATAACTCAACCGCTACAACAACTCATTTCCAAAATAAATGAACCTTTCAACATAAAGGAGGAATTCAAAGAAGAAGAAGAAGAACCTGAAACTTCTATGTTTCACACAACACCATTAAAACCTAAACCAAGTTTTTCAAGATTATTTTATGAGACATCAACACCTACAAGACCTACAAGAACTGGTAGAACTCCTATTCTACCGATGGAAATACCATTATTTTTTGATACAGGCCTTGCATCTGTTAGCCAGTTACCATCTATACAAGAACCTAGTCAGTTACCTAATACTATACAAGAACGTAGTCAGTTACCAACTATACTAGAAACTAGTGTTATAGCTCAAACCAACCCCTTCGAAAGCTCGGAAAATCAAAATCTTTCAGATATATTGGAACAGTCAAGGCAATCGGTTCAAAATTTAATCGACACGCAACCATATGAAATATGGTTAAAAAGTTTTGATCCACTACCAAGAGATTATATTGATGCTAGTGTGAAGGATACTGAACATAATTTTGATCATCATTATGGAATAGTACATGACATAGATACTGATAAATTCTATTTGGGGACCACACTTAAATTTGTAGAAATTATTGGAAAAAATGTGAAAGTAGATGGAAAAATTTATGATGGTACAAAAGGATTGTATGAATTACTATTTAAAAAATATCCTAAAGACTATGAAGATGAGGATTTGGATAATTATATGGATATTTTAGCTAAAACCAATGCATATCGAAGAAATAATGATCCAAATGAACGTGTGCAGGGAAATGGATCATCAAAACATATAACTATAATAGGACCATACCTACAAAAACATGGCATAACAAAAACACGACACATCAAACCATTATATTCTCGTTTTTTAAAGAAACTAAAACCTCCAATAACTAGAATGCGAACGGGAAAGGGGTTGTGGAATATCAATAAAAACGATATAGATTATGTTTATTGGGATAATATCAACGAACTTGTTGATAGATTGAGACTAATAACAGCTTCCATGAGAGCTGGTCATACTGGTCATAATAATGAAATACTATCAATAATCGAAGAGTTACGTGAAGCTAAAGTAATTGCATAAATACATCCTCAAATACGTAAAACGAATCAATCCGAAAATGTCACTCAACAAGTTCGGTTCTCATTTATTCAAGAGAGATGAAACAGAAAACAATATCAAGTTATTTAATTTTTCTGAGGTTAATTTATCTTATGTAATGGTTTTACCATTTATTGGTCGCTATACACCAACAGAAAAAAATTTCGTGTTGATGCAAGATGGAAGAACTTCATACCGTTTCCCATTTGAAAAAGGAATCATTTTATTCGGTGAATATCCTAAAAAAGACGTTTCCATGTTGGTTAATGGAAAAGCAGGAAAGCTGGAAAATAGATCTATTAAGAAAGGTGATTTGATAGCGTTTAGACGTGAAACGGATAGTAAAATAACTGAATTTTATGGTGAATTACAAATAAAATGCCCCGTAGTGATTGAAAATAAAACAGTTCAATAATGAGTACTATCAATGAAGATGTGGTGGATGAGCTACCTACACAAACCAACAAACAGATTTAGATGAAATGTAGCCATATTCAACAATAAAAAAGGATATTATACCTAGATATATTTTAGTTATGAAAAAACCACATTTTCTATACCATTTATCATCACCTGCAATGTGTGCACTTACTAATGTTTATAATTTGTATAAAACATGTTTATTGATTGAATAAATCACATTTTTGATTACATTTTTTATTTTATTTCAAACGCCTTTTTATAAATATTTACAGGTACGTATTCACAAATTTTCAACCCTCAAAAATAAGTGTCCAATCACAGTGATTGTTCTCATCACAAAGAAACACTTCAAGCAGGATATACTGTTTTGTTTTGAGAGTTGAATTCGAAACAAATAATAATACAAGAAGGATTCATCAGTATATTGTCTGATTTTTACATGATAAATTATTAAGCTATAATCCTTTGACAAAAATAGTCAAGCAGTTGTAATACAACCAACAACAACTCAATCGTAAATGATGGGGCACCTAGAAACCGCAAGACTATTCATACAATCAACGCGACGTCGGTCGGCTCACCACATTCAATTATTGGCATCTGTCTGCGGTTTTCTTATCAGTAACAACGAGTCTCAGCCTGTGGTTTTCTTATCAGTTCACCGAATTCGGTTAGATCCACTATAAAAAGGTTCGACATTCTGCATTTAGCACTCAGTTCACAGACTTCGGTTCCACTATAAAGAAGGTTCGACATTCCGCATTTAGCACTCAAGATGTGGTTAGCTTACACCGGTATCGGGACTAGACGATTACATAATCTGGTTTCCGCTGTAGAAAGCTTGTCACAACGATTCCGAAATTTGCAATTTGATGCTGAACACGAGGCTATCTATGGTTTTGGGAGATTCCATAGCCAGGAGGAATGTAGGAGGATTGCAGAAAAATACGAAGAAGCTGCCGACGCCTGCGATCTGTTCCTGGATACATCAGACCTGCATAGTTTCCTGCAGACCATGAAGCGTCTAGATTTCGAGGGCTATTTAGAAGATGTTGAAAAATTTGTTCCTATTTTGAAATAAATACAGTTGAACAAGAGTGTGTGTTTTACTCAGTTATTGATAAGAACACCGCGAGCTAAATTTAGAACTGTTGATAAGAGTGTGTGTGTGACGTGAAAAGCACATGCTGTCTACTGGTGATAAGAAAACTGCAGGCTGAGACTCGTTACTGATAAGAAACCCACATCCTGTCTACTTTTGATAAGAGGAGTGTGACGTGAAAACCACATGCTGTCTACTGGTGATAAGAATACCGCGTGCTGAGACTCGTTTGTTACTGATAAGAAAACCGTGAGCTAAATTTAGAACTGAACGATGATAACACTCACCCACAATATTCAATTTCTCCAAGCATGAACTGTTCATAAAATGTAATGTCATCCCAAAATATAGTGTAGTAACAGAAATGATTGGAATCTGCATTGAGCCGTTGGAATATTGCTGAATATTGTTTATTTGATAGGATCTCAATGGTTTCTATTGATATTTAGCGTTTTCAGCCCATTTCCAGACGAAATAGTGGTCTTTGGTACAATTCTCCTGATTGGGCCGCCATATTTTGATATATGCTATTTTTGACGAATTTCTCATTATATTATTGATGTTTATGTGAAATGGATGATAATTATATTGATTTTGGGACATTATGAGGCAAAATATAGTGTAGTAACAGAAATGATTGGAATCTGCATTGAGCCGTTGGAATATTGCTGAATATTGTTTATTTGATAGGATCTCAATGGTTTCTATTGATATTTAGCGTTTTCAGCCCATTTCCAGACGAAATAGTGGTCTTTGGTACAATTCTCCTGATTGGGCCGCCATATTTTGATATATGCTATTTTTGACGAATTTCTCATTATATTATTGATGTTTATGTGAAATGGATGATAATTATATTGATTTTGGGACATTATGAGGCAAAATATAGTGTAGTAACAGAAATGATTGGAATCTGCATTGAGCCGTTGGAATATTGCTGAATATTGTTTATTTGATAGGATCTCAATGGTTTCTATTGATATTTAGCGTTTTCAGCCCATTTCCAGACGAAATAGTGGTCTTTGGTACAATTCTCCTGATTGGGCCGCCATATTTTGATATATGCTATTTTTGACAAATTTCTCATTATATTATTGATGTTTATGTGAAATGGATGATAATTATATTGATTTTGGGACATTATGATGCAAAATATAGTGTAGTAACAGAAATGATTGGAATCTGCATTGAGCCGTTGGAATATTGCTGAATATTGTTTATTTGATGGGATCTCTATGGTTTCTATTGATATTTAGCGTTTTCAGCCCATTTCCAGACGAAATAGTGGTCTTTGGTACAATTCTCCTGATTGGGCCGCCATATTTTGATATATGCTATTTTTGACGAATTTCTCATTATATTATTGATGTTTATGTGAAATGGATGATAATTATATTGATTTTGGGACATTATGAGGCAAAATATAGTGTAGTAACAGAAATGATTGGAATCTGCATTGAGCCGTTGGAATATTGCTAAATATTGTTTATTTGATAGGATCTCGATGGTTTCTATTGATATTTAGCGTTTTCAGACCATTTCCAGACGAAATAGTGGTCTTTGGTACAATTCTCCTGATTGGGCCGCCATATTTTGATATATGCTATTTTTGACGAATTTCTCATTATATTATTGATGTTTATGTGAAATGGATGATAATTATATTGATTTTGGGACATTATGATGCAAAATATAGTGTAGTAACAGAAATGATTGGAATCTGCATTGAGCCGTTGGAATATTGCTGAATATTGTTTATTTGATAGGATCTCAATGGTTTCTAATGATATTTAGCGTTTTCAGCCCATTTCCAGACGAAATAGTGGTCTTTGGTACAATTCTCCTGATTGGGCCGCCATATTTTGATATATGCTATTTTTGACGAATTTCTCATTATATTATTGATGTTTATGTGAAATGGATGATAATTATATTGATTTTGGGACATTATGAGGCAAAATATAGTGTAGTAACAGAAATGATTGGAATCTGCATTGAGCCGTTGGAATATTGCTAAATATTGTTTATTTGATAGGATCTCGATGGTTTCTATTGATATTTAACGTTTTCAGACCATTTCCAGACGAAATAGTGGTCTTTGGTACAATTCTCCTGATTGGGCCGCCATATTTTGATATATGCTATTTTTGACGAATTTCTCATTATATTATTGATGTTTATGTGAAATGGATGATAATTATATTGATTTTGGGACATTATGATGCAAAATATAGTGTAGTAACAGAAATGATTGGATTCTGCATTGAGCCGTTGGAATATTGCTGAATATTGTTTATTTGATAGGATCTCAATGGATTCTAATGATATTTAGCGTTTTCAGCCCATTTCCAGACGAAATAGTGGTCTTTGGTACAATTCTCCTGATTGGGCCGCCATATTTTGATATATGCTATTTTTGACGAATTTCTCATTATATTATTGATGTTTATGTGAAATGGATGATAATTATATTGATTTTGGGACATTATGAGGCAAAATATAGTGTAGTAACAGAAATGATTGGAATCTGCATTGAGCCGTTGGAATATTGCTGAATATTGTTAATTTGATAGGATCTCTATGGTTTCTATTGATATTTAGCGTTTTCAGCCCATTTCCAGACGAAATAGTGGTCTTTGGTACAATTCTCCTGATTGGGCCGCCATATTTTGATATATGCTATTTTTGACGAATTTCTCATTACATTTTTGATGTTTATGTGAAATGGATGATAATTATATTGATTTTGGGACATTATGATGCAAAATATAGTGTAGTAACAGAAATGATTGGATTCTGCATTGAGCCGTTGGAATATTGCTGAATATTGTTTATTTGATAGGATCTCTATGGTTTCTATTGATATTTAGCGTTTTCAGCCCATTTCCAGACGAAATAGTGGTCTTTGGTACAATTCTCCTGATTGGGCCGCCATATTTTGATATATGCTATTTTTGACGAATTTCTCATTACATTTTTGATGTTTATGTGAAATGGATGATAATTATATTGATTTTGGGACATTATGATGCAAAATATAGTGTAGTAACAGAAATGATTGGATTCTGCATTGAGCCGTTGGAATATTGCTGAATATTGTTGATTTGATAGGATCTCAATGGTTTCTATTGATATTTAGCGTTTTCAGCCCATTTTCAGACGAAATAGTGGTCTTTGGTACAATTCTCCTGATTGGGCCGCCATATTTTGATATATGCTATTTTTGACGAATTTCTCATTATATTATTGATGTTTATGTGAAATGGATGATAATTATATTGATTTTGGGACATTACGAGGCAATAGTAGTAAGGGCTATCCCACTCCTGGCTCACTTTTTGCAATTACAATGAATTGGTGGAAGCGCCAGGGCGTAGCCAAATGTCCATCAGTCAGACGTTACGTGAGCCAATTTGCATATTTATGATAAGATTTCGAATGTGACCTTTGATCTTGACCCCCTTGCTTAACCCCCGTTCGACAGGAAGACGTGACGTCAGAGCGAATTTACATAATCATGATAAGATTGTGACCTTTGGTCGCGACCCCCATTAGGGTGTTGAGCCCCGTTCGACAGGTTAGAAAAAACTGCAGAATAAACGAACTTTTTGAATACAATGCACATCAAGTATTTCTTTTGAGATATCTGCATTTGGTGCGGTTGCGATCCCAATCAGGTGACCTCCGTTCGATGGTGTTATCAGTTGCTACGTCAGAGCCTAGCTTTATTGTGATGGTGTATCAAAAGGTTTGGATCACGTGGGAGGTGGGGTTGAATCATGTGGTGATGAGGGATGTGAACTAGTTCTGACTAGTTCTTCACTCAAGATGTCGCGTTTCTGTTGTGAGAAAAAATGTTTTGTCACCCCGAATGTACAAGTTGATGGCTTAGCATGCTCCGAATGCGAATCATATAGTTTTTGTTGTTGCAAATGCACCTCACATCTACCATCTAAAAGTCATATTGAAATAACCATCAATGCAGTTCGTATGAGTGGTAATTTGCGATGGATTGTAAAACGTTACTGCCACTCTACAAAATCAGACATGGGTGAATTTATCTGCGATAAAAATCCAATGATACATCCAGAGATGTTGAGCGCTGAAGTGAGTCAGCAGTTGAGTGTAAGACGATGGACAAAACCACAACAGTTCTGAATTTGGGTTGAATGTGGTTTTCATATCGATAACAAGTCTCAGTAACTACAACAGCAACAAAACAAGAAAACAAGAAAACAAGAAAACAAGAAAACAAGACAACAATAAAACAAGAAAACAAGAAAACAAGAACACAAGAAAACAAGATAACAAGAAAACAAGAAAACATGAAAACAAGAACACAAGAAAACAAGAAAACAAGATAACAAAAAAGAACAATAGATATACTAGACCGGTTCTGCGGCAATGTCGACCATTTTTACATGTAAATTCCCATAAGAAAATCTTAGCTCGGATTCTGCATTTTTGTGTACCGTTCAAGGTCATTATGCGATGACGTTACTCCGATGAAAAAGTACTGGTGTGTCTGGGGTTTGAACCCGCGGTCTTTAGATTGGGATGTGACTGTCTTAACCAATCAGCCACAGACGCCAGTTACAAAATGAGGTGTGATGTAGGTAGACAATGTAGACATGATTGTGTTTGGGTATACGGGTGGACATTGGGAAATGAACAATAAAAGAATTATCTACTAGCAAGTGTTTTTATTGAATAACAAGATATAACAATACATTATTTTTCATAACCCATGAATTATGTGAATTATTCATGCCCAACCATTTAACATAAACTTTATTTCCCTTCCGTCTTAGAATCTTTTCTACCAAATACACGTCAGGATGTTTAACTTTTTGCAACTCCTCCTTATAAAATGCACCCTGTATCTCTTCACCTCTATGATCCTCCAATATGTAGGTTGTTGGATTTGTGATTTTTATTTTTTTAATCACAAAGATTTCATTTGACCAGTTAGGTGTATACCCTTTTGAAAACATCTCACGAAACTTACTTATTCGCACATAGTCTCCCTTTTCATATTTGGAAGGATTCACTGTTTTTATACGACCATAAACTTTTGATAGTAGATGCTTTTCATGTTTTTTAGATACTTCTATAGGTTTCATTCCAATAACAGAATGTTTGGTATTATTGTATTCTGATACTATCTCAGGTAATATTTTTAACCATTCATAGTTTCCCTGCAAACTGAATTTTTTCCACATTCTGTTTTTCAATGTTCTGTTCACCCTTTCTACGATGCTAGCTTTCATATTGGAAAATGTTGAGTAGTGATTGATGTTGAATTTTTTCATCAAATCTTGGAACTCTGTATTAAAAAATTCCTTTCCATGATCTGTTTGCAAATTTTTGGGAGGTGTTTTTACACTATTTAAAATTAATTTCATGGCTGTGGTTACATCTTTAGCAGTCTTTGTTTTGACAGGAATTGCCCAAACAAATTTTGAAAACACATTAATTATGACTAAAATATATCTTTATCCTTTGTTTATTTTTGAATATGGTTGCATTTCAACTAAATCTGCTTGAAAAAGATCATTGATCCCCTTTACAATTACCGCTCTTCTTTTGAAAAATCTTCTGGCTGGTTTGTGTAGCTCATCCACCACATCTTCTTTGATAGTATTCATTATTGAACTGTTTTATTTTCAATCAATATAGGACATTTTATTTGTAAGTCACCATAAAATTCTCATACTAAATGTTTAGATAAGCGAAGCTTCAATTCTGGAGACATTCTGAGCATCATTTAGAGAAATAAATGGTTTATATAATCATTTGAGAACATGCGAATTACAATTGCTTGACTAATTTTGTTGAAGGATTATAGCTGAATAATTTATCAAGTAAAAATCAGACCATATACTGATGAATCCTTTTTGTATTATTATTTGTTTCAAATTCAACTCTCAAAACAAAACAGTGCCTGCTTGAATTGTTTCTTTGTGATGAGTGTGATTGGACACCTATTTTAAAGTTTTGAGGGTTGAAAATTTGTGAATACCTACCTGTAAATATTTATAAAAAGGTGTTTGAAATAAAATAAAAAATGAAATCAAAAATGTGATTTATTCAATCATTAAACATGTTTTATACAAATTATAAACATTAGTAAGTGCACACATTGCAGGTGATGATAAATGGTATAGACAATGTGGTTTTTCCAACGATAAGGATGGATTGTCATCAAGTTCGATAACGGGCTTCGATGGATATTTCCCAATGTATTGCGCCTTTTCTTTTCCTTTCACGTACACATGATCCACGTTTCTTGTTATATTTTTCACAATGTTGGAAAACTTATGTGATTGCGTAAATCCTTCATTCCATGAAATACAATGATGATTTTTCATCAACCAGTTTGCTTGTTCACACAGTTCTGGAGGCAAGTGTTCCATAGAAAAGGGGGATCTAAATATATAATGACATATTTTGACTCCATCATAGGCAGCCAGTTCTTTAGGAATCAATTTTTTGTTTTCAATTATAAATCCTTGTACATCCAAAACGTGTAGTTTCATATTTTCAATTGGGAGAATTTCACCAGCATCTGCTTTTCACCACTATAATCTTGAATGTGTTTTTTAATTCTTTCGATCTGTTTAAATGGTAAGATAAGCAAAGCTTCAATTCTGGAGACATACTGAACATCATTTAGAGAAATAAAATGGTTTATAAAATCATTTGAGAACATGCGTATCACAATTGCTTGACTATTTTTGTTAAAGGATTGTAGCTAAATAATTTATCATGTAAAATCAGACAATATACTGATGTATCCTTTTTTGTATTATTATTTGTCTCGAATTCAACTCTCAAAACAACAGTGCCTGTTTGAAGTGTTTCTTTCTGGTGGGAACAATCAATATGTGCGATTGGACACCTATTTTTAAAGTTTTGAGGGTTGAAAATTGGTTCGTTTGGTATATCATAGTAGGAATTTTTGAAGTTTGCAAACATTTCATAGAGAGCTGAAAACTTGTTATCATTGAAATTCAAATACAAATCATGATATGGATATCTTTCAGAATTCAAAAATACTCTAATATTTGTGAGATTTATATTATCGAATTGACTAGCATCTTTCATGATGCGTCCTTTTCTATTTTCTTGAAATCCAATTATTATATGACGAGGTGCTTCAAGTTTACTACTTGTTTTAACGGGCCAAGTATGACGGGTTGCTTCAGGTAGCGAGGAATATTCAACAATTTCCCAACTACGAAATCCAAGTAACAGATCTTTATTAGTTTCAAGAATTTGTGTTAAAGTTAGTTGTTGTGGTATATCAACTTGAATATGAGGTACTTTCCAATAGATCTTGTCAAATGTAACTTTTGGATTTTCCGCTTCGGGTGATGGATTTTGCATATCTTCAACATATAAAACTGCATCGACATCATCGCTGGCTCGGATCAAAACCAGTTCTTGTTTCATATTCAAGATTATTTTTTTATAGTCTTCAAAAAATCCCATCAACATTTTCAAAGGTATAGATACATTAAATTTTCCTTTATCATCAACTAAAATGTTTTCCTTTTCATCTCTATTTGGAAACCATCCAGCATTTTGCAGCTTCAAGCTTTCATTTGTATTATACGAAAGATAACCCTTCAAGGTTGAAGCTAAACCAACATTTCTTACAGAATCTATAGTAACTCCATTAAGTTCATAGCGAATTTCCCGAAACAAATAAGCTATACCATTGTTGACAAATTGTAATTTTTAGAATAGGTACCCTTATTGTTGGTCAAGGTACCTTCAATGTAAAGATGACTCCCTGAAGGTAGTGTGTATATATCCAGTTCTTGAACAGGTATGTGAATTTCATCATTGTATTCGAATTTTGAAGAGACAAACGGTTGATATGAATGAAGCTCGGAGCTTATTATTGAATTATCTACATATAATTTTTCATCAACGTTTAATATATCCATTATTTCAATACTTTTAACCCCAGAGATATAAGAAATTGGCGATTTTGTGATGTTAACTTGTTGGAGTCTCGTCTTGGACTGGTTTCTTGTGATGTTAACTTGTTGGAGTCTCGTCTTGGACTGGTTTCTTGTGATGTTAACTTGTTGGAGTTTCGTCTTGGACTGGTTTCTATAGACAGCTTCTCCTTTTTATAAGGCAATTGTTTGAAATAGCGATAGTTGTATTTAATAACCATAATTTTTTCTAATTTTTAAGATGTAATCGAACTGTTATGGTCTCGTTTCGGAAATTGATCAAATCACCGTCTTGATCTACTATTTTAACAGTGATGTTGTTGATTGTCTTGACGCTGATGGGGAAATAAAGTATTGGTAATGGTGACTCCACTATTTTATACCCTGGAGGAACAGATGGAAAAAACTGATGAATTATATGAACGGGTAGACCATTACTATATGATCCAATGCAAATGTCGCAATCAACACAAATTGCATTAACTTTAAATATATTAACAACTTCATCCGATTCAGATAATTCATTTGATGCAATTTTTCGTTTCTTAAAACCTAATATTTTCGCTATGGAGTCATTTGGTGTGAAATCTATTTCCTTTGTGCAATAAAGCTGACATTTCAATGTATTGGGGTTTGCTTTCATCTGGTGTGACGTCATCCGTTGGTGGGGAGTGGGGGGTGGGGGTCTTGAATGGGGGTCTTTAGTGGGGGTGGGGGTCTTGAGTGGGGGGCCGCTAGGTGGTGCCACGAGATGTGGTGACGTCATCCTCCGGCTGTGGGTTGAGTGGGGGTTGGGGTGGGGGTCTTCGGTTTGTGTCTTGAGTGGGGGTCTTCGGTTTATGTCTTGAGTGAGGGTCTTTAGTGGGGGTGGGGGTCTTGAGTGGGGGTCTTCGGTGGGGAGTGGGGGTCCTCAGTAGGTTGCGGTGGTGGGGGGCAGGCGGATCAGTTGTGTTCGAGACGATGGACAAAACAGATGCAGAAAAAATTGCAGAATTCTGTAGACGATTGGAACAGCTAAGGAATGACATTACATTCTATGAACAAAACAAGTTCATGATTCAAGCATTGAAGAAATTGAATATTGCGGGTGAGTGTTATCATCGTTCAGTTTTAAATTTAGCTCGAATGCGCGGTTTTCTTATCAGTAACAACGAGTCTCAGCCCGCGGTTTTCTTATCACCATTAGACAGGATGTGGTTCTCCAACCAACCACAACAGTTCTAAATTTAGCTCGAATGCGGTTTTCTTATCAGTAACAACGAGTCTCAGCCTGCGGTTTTCTTATCAACAGTAAACAGGATGTGGTTTTCACGTCACACTCTTATCAGCAGTTCTAAATTTAGCTCGAATGTGGTTTTCTTATCAATAACAAGTCTCAGCCTGTGGTTTTCTTATCACCAATAGACAGGATGTGGTTTTCACGTCACACACTCTTATAAATAGCAAGTCTCAGAAACTATAGTTTGATATTTATCCATGTAAAATTATCTCATTTCAATTTTATTTATTTTTTCAGAACCAATCCATCAGTACGAAAATTCAATGCAAATAATTGTGGACAATTGTCAATCGAATTTCTATATAATAATATGACATGATCGAGAACCATCAGTAACGTTGAGAGTGTCATCATGACTAGAACTATAACATTAACGGGAAATACTTCTGTGTTGAAAGCAGAATTCAATCCACCTATATTTTTGGATGAAAATAAAGAATATTTTTTGGGGTTGGCTGATTTTGAATCGTTTATGAGTATACCTAACATACAACCGGGTAGCAATAAAATATATGTAGCGGATAAAGTTATCACAATTCCAGAAGGAACTTACGATTTAAAAGATATTGAAACATATATTAATTCTGTAATTGATGACATTTTTGGAGAAAAAGTTGGGTTTAAGATGAAAGCAAACCCCAATACATTAAAATGTCAGCTTTATTGCACAAAGGAAATAGATTTCACACCAAGTGACTCCATAGCGAAAATATTGGGTTTTAAGGAACGAAAAATTGCATCAAATGAATTTTCTGAATCGGATGAAGTTGTTAATATATTTAAAGTTAATGCAATTTGTGTTGATTGCGACATTTGCATTGGATCATATAGTAATGGTCTACCCGTTCATATAATTCATCAGTTTTTTCCTTCTGTTCCTCCAGGGTATAAAATAGTGGAATCACCATTACCAATACTTTATTTCCCCATCAGCGTCAAGACAATCAACAACATCACTGTTAAAATAGTAGATCAAGACGGTGATTTGATTAATTTCCGAAACGAGACCATAACAGTTCGATTACATCTTAAACATCAGAAAATATTATGGTTATTGAATACAACTATCGCTATTTCAAACAATCGCCATATAAAAGGGAGAAGCTGTCTATAGAAACCAGTCCAAGACGAAACTCCAACCAGTTAACATCACAAGAAACCAGCCCAAGACGAGACTCCAACAAGTTAACATCACAAAATCACCAATTTCTTATATCTCTGGGGTTAAAAGTATTGAAATAATGGATATATTAAACGTTGATGAAAAATTATATGTAGATAATTCAATAATAAGCTCTGAGCTTCATTCATATCAACCGTTTGTCTCTTCAAAATTTGAATACAATGATGAAATTCGCATACCTGTTCAAGAACTTGATATATACACACTACCTTCAGGGAGTCATCTTTACATTGAAGGTACCTTGACCAACAATAAGGGTGCCTATTCTAAAAAATTACAATTTGTCAACAATGGTATAGCTTATTTGTTTCGAGAAATTCGCTATGAACTTAATGGAGTTACTATAGATTCCGTAAGAAATGTTGGTTTAGCTTCAACCTTGAAGGGTTATCTTTCATATAATACAAATGAAAGTCTAAAGCTGCAAAATGCTGGATGGTTTCCAAATAGAGATGAAAAGGAAAACATTTTAGTTGATGATAAAGGAAAATTTAATGTATCTATACCTTTGAAAATGTTGATGGGATTTTTTGAAGACTATAAAAAAATAATCTTGAATATGAAACAAGAACTGGTTTTGATCCGAGCCAGCGATGATGTTGATGCAGTTTTATATGTTGAAGATATGCAAAATCCGTCACCCGAAGCGGAAAATCCAAAAGTTACATTTGACAAGATCTATTGGAAAGTACCTCATATTCAAGTTGATATACCACAACAACTAGCTTTAACACAAATTCTTGAAACAAATAAAGATCTGTTACTTGGATTTCGTAGTTGGGAAATTGTTGAATATTCCTCGCTACCTGAAGCGACCCGTCATACATGGCCTGTTAAAACAAGTAGTAAACTTGAAGCACCTCGTCATATAATAATTGGTTTTCAAGAAAATAGAAAAGGACACATCATGAAAGATGCTAGTCAATTCGATAATATAAATCTCTCAAATATTAGAGTATTTTTGAATTCTGAAAGATATCCATATCATGATTTGTATTTGAATTTCAATGATAACAAGTTTTCAGCTCTCTATGAAATGTTTGCAAACTTTAAAAATTCCTACTATGATATACCAAACGAACCAATCTTCAACCCTCAAAACTTTAAAAATAGGTGTCCAATCGCACATATTGATTGTTCCCACCAAAAAGAAACACTTCAAACAGGTACTGTTGTTTTGAGAGTTGAATTCGAGACAAATAATAATACAAAAAAGGATACATCAGTATATTGTCTGATTTTACATGATAAATTATTTAGCTACAATCCTTTGACAAAAATAGTCAAGCAGTTGTAATTCGCATGTTCTCAAATAATTATATAAACCATCTATTTCTCTAAATGATGTTCAGTATGTCTCGAGAATTGAAGCTCTGCTTATCTTACCATTCAAAGAGATCGAAAGAATTGAAAAACAAATTCAAGATTATAGTGGTGAAAAGCAGATGATGGTGAAATTCTCACAATTGAAAATATGAAACTACTCGTTTTG
Source organism: Orchestes rusci (assembly GCA_958502075.1). Lineage (NCBI taxonomy): Eukaryota > Metazoa > Arthropoda > Insecta > Coleoptera > Curculionidae > Orchestes > Orchestes rusci. The sequence continues at coordinate 19,105,167 of OY293307.1, forward strand.
GATGTACAAGGATTTATAATTGAAAACAAAAAATTTATTCCTAAAGAACTGGCTGCCTATGATGGAGAAAAAATATGTCATTATATATTTAGATGTCCCTTTTCTATGGAACACTTGCCTCCAGAACTGCGTAAACAAGCAAACTGGTTGATGAAAAATCATCATTGTATTTCATGGAATGAAGGATTTACGCAATCACATAAGTTTTCCGACATTGTGAAAAACATAACAAGAAACGTGGATCATGTGTACGTGAAAGGAAAAGAAAAGGCGCAATACATTGGGAAATATTCATCGAAGCCCGTTATCGAACTTGATGACAAACCACCTTTATCGTTGGAAAAACCACATTGTCTATACCATTTATCATCACCCGCAATGTGTGCACTTACTAATGTTTTTAATTTGTATAAAACATGTTTAATGATTGAATAAATCACATTTTTGATTACATTTTTTATTTTATTTCAAACACCTTTTTATAAATATTTACAGGTAGGTATTCACAAATTTTCAACCCTCAAAAATAAGTGTCGAATCACAGTGATTGTTCTCATCACAAAGAAACACTTCAAGCAGGATATACTGTTTTGTTTTGAGAGTTGAATTCGAAACAAATAATAATACAAGAAGGATTCATCAGTATATTGTCTGATTTTTACATGATAAATTATTAAGCTATAATCCTTTGACAAAAATAGTCAAGCAGTTGTAATTCGCATGTTCTCAAATAATTATATAAACCATCTATTTCTCTAAATGATGTTCAGTATGTCTCCAGAATTGAAGCTTCGCTTATCTAACCATTTAGTATGAGAATTTTATGGTGACTTACAAATAAAAGGTTCTGTATTGATTGAAAATAAAACAGTTCAATAATGAATTCTATCAAAGAAGATGTGGTGAGTGAGCTACACAAACCAGCCAGAAGATTTTTCAAAAGAAGAGTAATTGTAAAGGGGATCAATGATCTTTTTCAAGCAGATTTAGTTGAAATGCAACCATATTCAAAACTAAACAAAGGATATAGATATATTCTGGTTATAATTAATGTGTTTTCAAAATTTGTTTGGGCAATTCCTGTCAAAACAAAGACTGCTAAAGATGTAACCACAGCCATGAAATTAATTTTAAACAGTGTAAAAACACCCCCTAAAAATCTGCAGACTGATCAGGGAAAGGAATTCTATAATACAGAGTTCCAAGATTTGATGAAAAAATTCAACATCAATCACTACTCAACATTTTTCAATATGAAAGCTAGCATCGTAGAGAGGGTGAACAGAACATTGAAAAACAGAATGTGGAAAAAATTCAGTTTGCAGGGAAACTATAAATGGTTAAAAATATTACCTGAGATAGTATCAGAATACAATAATACCAAACATTCTGTTATTGGAATGAAACCTATACAAGTATCTAAGGAACATGAGAAGCACCTACTATCAAAAGTTTATGGTCGCATAAAAACAGTGAATCCTTCCAAATATGAAAAGGGAGACTTTGTGCGAATAAGTAAGTTTCGTGAGATGTTTTCAAAAGGGTATACACCTAACTGGTCAAATGAAATCTTTGTGATTAAAAAAATAAAAATCACAAATCCAACAACCTACATATTGGAGGATCATAGAGGTGAAGAGATACAGGGTGCATTTTATAAGGAGGAGTTGCAAAAAGTTAAACATCCTGACGTGTATTTGGTAGAAAAGATTCTAAGACGGAAGGGAAATAAAGTTTATGTTAAATGGTTGGGCATGAATAATTCACATAATTCATGGGTTATGAAAAATAATGTATTGTAATATCTTGTAATTCAATAAAAAACACTTGCTAGTAGATAATTCTTTTATTTCTATACAAATATACTCCTAGAATGGGTAGCATGATACAAAAAATGAATGCAAAGATTGATATAATAGCGAATTCTATATGATTTTTACATTCAAACGAATCAATAAGTACATTCCAGTTTGTTGGTTTAAAATTTTCATCTACAAAATAAAGTCTTAACTTAAAAGCTAAATATGACAAATTTTTAATTGACTCATCAATTTTTAGCCAATCAATCCATTATTAACAATTAATTTTTCTCAGTTTGATGGTCAAGAGTCATTATGATTGGTTGATATGCAAATTAACGCTTCTTGTATATTTGAATCCACTTGTATATACAAGGTATTGTTAAAAAGGCGCTCAGAAACAATACTTTTGCTGGAAGTCCTGTTGTCATTGCTAATTTTTATACTAATGGATATATCGTGGCAATATTTATGTGTTCTAGTGTTCTTGTTTTCTTGTTGTCTTGTTTTCTTGTGTTCCAGTGTTCTTGTTTTCTTGTTTTCTTGTTGTCTTGTTTTCTTGTTTTCATGTTTTCTTGTGTTCTTGTTTTCTTGTTTTCTTGTTTTCTTGTGTTCTAGTGTTCTTGTTTTCTTGTTTTCTTGTGTTCTAGTGTTCTTGTTTTCATGTTTTCTTGTGTTCTTGTTTTCTTGTTTTCTTGTGTTCTTGTGTTCTTGTTTTCTTGTTTTCTTGTGTCCTTGTTTTCTTGTTTTCATGTTTTCTTGTGTTCTTGTTTTCTTGTTTTCATGTTTTCTTGTGTTCTTGTTTTCTTGTTTTCTTGTGTTCTAGTGTTCTTGTTTTCTTGTGTTCTAGTGTTCTTGTTTTCATGTTTTCTTGTGTTCTTGTTTTCTTGTTTTCTTGTGTTCTTGTGTTCTTGTTTTCTTGTTTTCTTGTGTTCTTGTTTTCTTGTTTTCATGTTTTCTTGTGTTCTTGTTTTCTTGTTTTCTTGTGTTCTAGTGTTCTTGTTTTCTTGTTTTCTTGTGTTCTAGTGTTCTTGTTTTCATGTTTTCTTGTGTTCTTGTTTTCTTGTTTTCTTGTGTTCTTGTGTTCTTGTTTTCATGTTTTCATGTTTTCTTGTTTTCTTGTGTTCTTGTGTTCTTGTTTTCTTGTTTTCTTGTTTTCTTGTTGTCTTGTTTTCTTGTTTTTTTGTGTTCTTGTGTTCTTGTGTTCTTGTTTTCTTGTTTTCTTGTTGTCTTGTTTTCTTGTTTTCTTGTTATCTTGTGTTCTAGTGTTCTTTTTTTCTTGTTTTTTTGTTATCTTGTTTTCTTGTGTTCTTGTGTTCTTGTTTTCTTGTGTTCTTGTTTTCTTGTTTTCATGTTTTCTTGTGTTCTTGTTTTCTTGTTTTCTTGTTTTCTTGTTGTGTCCAATCACACACACACAGTGATTGTTCTCATCACAAAGAAACACTTCAAGCAGGATATACTGCTTTGTTTTGAGAGTTGAATTCGAAACAAATAATAATACAAGAAGGATTCATCAGTATATTGTCTGATTTTTACATGATAAATTATTAAGCTATAATCCTTTGACAAAAATAGTCAAGCAGTTGTAATACACATGTTCTCAGAAAAGAAAATGACTAGATTGAAGGCTATTTGTGATTGACAGCTCCTTGATTTTGAAATCTTCTGCCAAATTGAAGCCCTGCATGTCTATTGCAATGATTGTTTCATACGAATACCAGGATTCATGGACTTTGTAATGAGTTCTCAAATAATTAACGAGTTTGATAGGTGGTCTTAAGTTTCCATAACCATCAAAATAAAACGCTTAATTTTCATTTATTATGTATGCAGTACAATGAGTTCCATGATTTTGTTAACTTTCTAGATTCAAAATACCACATTCCTTCACTTTAAATTTTTTTTTGGGGAGGTTGTCACACATAAATACACCTCTTTAATGTGAGATATTCAATATTTCCACATATTTTAGTATATCGTTATTTGAAAGGGATCTCTGCGAAAATATTATTTGATTTTTTTTATGGTTTTTTTCTTGATAGTGCCTCCTTTGTAGGGTTTAATGTATAATCCACCACCCTGCTTGGAAAGTTTTTCCATTTCTTTATTGTGTCGATGCAATTCTTCGAGTTGCTACTTTGATACTTTAATATCATTAACGGCCTTAGCTATTCCAGCTGCACCACCGCCTAAAGCTCCTAGTGCACCCAAAATTGGAAGTAATAATGGAAGAAATCCACCAATTTTTTTGGGGGGTTTGATAACTCGTGTTTTCTTTTTTCTTTCGGTTCTCTTGATCCCCATTCCAAGTTTCCGTTTACCTTTCATAATTCCACTTACTGTTAGAGCAGCCATTCTTTCTCCTACCAAGGAATCTTTTGCTCCAACTCTCTGCCAAGCTTTATCTGCTAGAGCTTTATCCGCTCGATGTCGTTGAGGTAAATCAGTTGTTTGTGAGTATGCGATATCGTGTTCTCGACACGCAGCATCCAATGGATTGATACCAGACTCTCCCCTATTCAATCTTTCTTCTAAATTTGTACCAGGACCACAAAATTGATAGCCAGGAATATGAAGCTCAACAGGTAGTCTATTAATCAGAGTGTTTATTAAACCTCGACCTTCCCTCTTGGAGTGTTTGGAGGAAGTGTACTTTCGTGAAGCGTGTACAATCATTTTATACCTATAGAGGTTTGTGTGTATCATTTAAATACTATTTTCAGTTTAAAAATTTGCAACACGATTGTCTATCGATTTTATGCTATCTGATCAATATGTCCATCTGATTAATGTATAAATACTTTTGCAAAAAACAATTCTGTTTATTGATATCTAGAATGCGGATAGAAAAACAATCGTTTTTCTTACCCATCACAAACCATGATGTTAGGGATTTTACGAAACCAATTCAAAAACATGGCGATTTATTTGGTGGGGAATCGAAAAGATGTCTCATTGTTGGACCATCTGGTTCAGGTAAAACCAACGTGATGTTGGCTTTACTTGAGCATCCAAATGGAATAAGATTTGCAAACGTGTACCTTTATTCCAAATCATTACAACAGCCAAAGTATGAATATTTAAGACAACTATTGGCACCCATGGAAGAGATTGGATATTTCGAGTATGAGAGCGATGAAAATATCATTCCTCCTCATGAAATAGCACCAGAATCGGTCATCATATTTGATGATATACCATGTGGAACACAAACTATAATAAGGGACTATTTCACACATTCGAGACATAAAAATACAGACTGCTTTTTTATTTTTCAAGGTTATTCATCAATTCAGAAAAGACTTATACGTGAGAACGCTAATTTGCTAATTTTATTCAAGCAGGATTCTATGAATTTGAATCATATATATAATGATCATTGTATGCTGGATATGTCATTTGAGCAATTGAAGCAACTCTGCTCACACTGTTGGAAAGAACCTTATAATTTTCTGGTTATTGATAAAGATTGTGAACTGAATTGCGGAAGATATAGGAAAAATTTTGATTCATTCATATATCTATAAAATGGATAAGCGGTTGGCTGAGGAATTGATGAAGTCAAGAAAAGCTGTCAAGGATAAATATAATAGTCTAAAATTAGCTATGACCACTACACAATCACAACTAGAGCAAGCTTACAAACCAATAACTCAACCGCTACAACAACTCATTTCCAAAATAAATGAACCTTTCAACATAAAGGAAGAATTCAAAGAAGAAGAAGAAGAACCTGAAACTTCTATGTTTCACACAACACCATTAAAACCTAAACCAAGTTTTTCAAGATTATTTTATGAGACATCAACACCTACAAGACCTACAAGAACTGGTAGAACTCCTATTCTACCGATGAAAATACCATCATTTTTTGATACAAGCCTTGCATCTGTTAGCCAGTTACCATCTATACAAGAACCTAGTCAGTTACCTAATACTATACAAGAACGTAGTCAGTTACCAACTATACTAGAAACTAGTGTTATAGCTCAAACCAACCCCTTCGAAAGCTCGGAAAATCAAAATCTTTCAGATATATTGGAACAGTCAAGGCAATCGGTTCAAAATTTAATCGACACGCAATCATATGAAATATGGTTAAAAAGTTTTGATCCACTACCAAGAGATTATATTGATGCTAGTGTGAAGGATACTGAACATAATTTTGATCATCATTATGGAATAGTACATGACATAGATACTGATAAATTCTATTTGGGGACCACACTTAAATTTGTAGAAATTATTGGAAAAAATGTGAAAGTAGATGGAAAAATCTATGATGGTACAAAAGGATTGTATGAATTACTATTTAAAAAATATCCTAAAAACTATGAAGATGAGGATTTGGATAATTATATGGATATTTTAGCTAAAACCAATGCATATCGAAGAAATAATGATCCAAATGAACGTGTGCAGGGAAATGGATCATCAAAATATATAACTATAATAGGACCATACCTACAAAAACATGGCATAACAAAAACACGACACATCAAACCATTATATTCTCGTTTTTTAAAGAAACTAAAACCTACAATAACTAGAATGCGAACGGGAAAGGGGTTGTGGAGTATCAATTAAAACGATATAGATTATGTTTATTGGGATAATATCAACGAACTTGTTGATAGATTGAGACTAATAACCATTTATTGGTCGATATGTAGAAGGCGAGACAAATTTTGTTTTAATGCCGGATGGAAAACAATCATATAGATTTCCTTTCGAACAGGGAAACATTTTGTATGGAGAATATTTAAAGAAAGATGTCTCATTGTTAATTAATGGTAAAGGGGGAAAATTAGAAAACAGAAGTCTTAAAAAAAATGACTTGATAGCGTTTAGACGTGAAACTGGTAGTAAAATAACAGAATTTTATGGCGAATTACAAATAAAATGTCCTGTATTGATTGAAAATAAAACAGTTCAATAATGAATACTATCATAGAAAATGTGGTAAATGAGCTACACAAACCAATAAACAGATTTAGATGAAATGTAGACATATTCAGAAATAAAAAAGGATATTCCTAGATATATTTTAGTTATGAAAAACCACATTTTCTATACCATTTATCAACACCTGCAATGTGTGCACTTACTTATGTCTATGATTTGTATAAAACATGTTTAATGATTGAATAAATCACATTTTTCATTACATTTTTTATTTTATTTCACCTTTTTATAAATATTTACAGGTAGGTATTCACAAATTTTCAACCCTCAAAACTTTAAAATAAGTGTCCAATCACAAACATTGATTGTTCTCATCAGAAAGAAACACTTCTATACAAAAATGATACATCAGTATATCATCTGATTTCACATGATAAATTATTTAGCTATAATCCTTTAACAAAATTAGTCAAGCAATTGTAATACACATGTTCTCAGAAAAAAAATGACTGGATTGAAGGCTATTTAAGATTAACAGCTCCTTGATTTTGAAATCTTGTGCGAAATTGAAGCCCTGCATGTCTATTGCAATGATTTTCATGATGGATTGGTTCTGAAAAAATAAATAAAATTGAAATGAGATAATTTTAACTAGATAAATATCAAACTATAGTTGCTGAGACTTGTTATTGATAAGAAAACCACATTCGAGCTAAATTTAGAACTGTTGATCAAATGAGGTTGTTGTGCTGCAATTAGTATCGCTTTGAAGATAAGCAAAAAAACACTTACCAACAATACTCAATTTCTTGAAGGTTTGAAACATGAACTTTTATTGCTCATAGAATGTGATTTCGTTCCTTATCTGCTCCAATCGTCTGCAAAATTCATCAATTTTTTCTGCGTGTGTTTTCCCCATCGTCTTACACTCAACTGCTGACTCACTTCAGCGCTCAACATCTCTGGATGCATCATTGGATTTTTATCACTGATAAATTTACCCATGTCTGATTTTGTTGAGTGACAGTAACGTCTCACAATCCAACGCAAATCACCATTGATACGAACTGCATTAATGATTATTTCAATATGACTTTTAGGTGGTAGATCTGAGGTGCATTTGCAACAACAAAAAACTGTATGATTCGCATTCGGAGCATGCTAAGCCATCGACTTGTACATTCGGGGTGACAAAACATTTTTTTCTCACAACAGAAACGTGACATCTTGAGTGAAGAACTAGTTAGAACTAGTTCACATTCCTCATCACCACATGATTCAACCCCACCCCCACATGAAAATCTTTTTAAACCCTCTAAAATACCGCATATGGTCATCTAAAGAGGTTACGTGACAAGTATATTATCAACCCGCAGGGTCAACCACGTGCATAAAAATTTCACATCAAAATGCAACTGCATCAATTTATCAGCCTGAGCATTTCAAAAATAAATCAATTTGCATTATCAGCATAATTCGTTTATTCTGCAGTTTTTTCTAACCTGTCGAACGGGGCTCAACACCCTAATGGGGGTCGCGACCAAAGGTCACAATCTTATCATAATTATGTAAATTGGCTCTGACGTCACGTCTTCCTGTCGAACGGGGGTTAAGCAAGGGGGTCAAGATCAAAGGTCACATTCAAAATCTTATCATAAATATGCAAATTGGCTCTCACGTAACGTCTGACTGATGGACATTTGGCTACGCCCTGGCGCTTCCACCAATTCATTGTAATTGCAAAAAGTGAGCCAGGAGTGGGATAGCCCTTACTACTGGCAATATATAGTGTGGTAACAGAAATGATTGAAATCTGCATTGAGCCGTTGGAATATTGCTGAATATTGTTGATTTGATAGGATCTCAATGGTTTCTATTGATATTTAGCGTTTTCAGCCCATTTCCATACAAAATAGTGGTCTTTGGTACAATTCTCCTGATTGGGCCGCCATATTTTGATATATGCTATTTTTGACGAATTTCTCATTATATTATTGATGTTAATGTGAAATGGATGATAATTATATTGATTTTGTGACATTACGAGGCAAAATATAGTGTAGTAACAGAAATGATTGGAATCTGCATTGAGCCATTGAAATATTGCTGAATATTGTTTATTTGATAGGTTCTCAATATTTTCTATTGATATTTAGCGTTTTCAGCCCATTTCCATACAAAATAGTGGTCTTTGGTACAATTCTCCTGATTGGGCCGCCATATTTTGATATATGCTATTTTTGACGAATTTCTCATTATATTATTGATGTTTATGTGAAATGGATGATAATTATATTGATTTTGGGACATTACGAGGCAAAATATAGTGTAGTAACAGAAATGATTGGAATCTGCATTGAGCCGTTGGAATATTGCTGAATATTGTTTATTTGATAGGATCTCAATGGTTTCTATTGATATTAAGCGTTTTCAGCCCATTTCCAGACGACATAGTGGTCTTTGGTACAATTCTCCTGATTGGGCCGCCATATTTTGATATATGCTATTTTTGACGAATTTCTCATTATATTATTGATGTTTATGTGAAATGGATGATAATTATATTGATTTTGGGACATTACGAGGCAAAATATAGTGTAGTAACAGAAATGATTGGAATCTGCATTGAGCCGTTGGAATATTGCTGAATATTGTTGATTTGATAGGATCTCAATGGTTTCTATTGATATTTAGCGTTTTCAGCCCATTTCCAGACGAAATAGTGGTCTTTGGTACAATTCTCCTGATTGGGCCGCCATATTTTGATATATGCTATTTTTGACGAATTTCTCATTATACTATTGATGTTTATGTGAAATGGAAGATAATTATATTGATTTTGGGACATTACGAGGAAAAATATAGTGTAGTAACAGAAATGATTGAAATCTGCATTGAGCCGTTGGAATATTGCTGAATATTGTTGATTTGATAGGATCTCAATGGTTTCTATTGATATTTAGCGTTTTCAGCCCATTTCCAGACAAAATAGTGGTCTTTGGTACAATTCTCCTGATTGGGCCGCCATATTTTGATATATGCTATTTTTGACGAATTTCTCATTATATTATTGATGTTTATGTGAAATGGATGATAATTATATTGATTTTGGGACATTACGAGGCAAAATATAGTGTAGTAACAGAAATGATTGGAATCTGCATTGAGCCGTTGGAATATTGCTGAATATTGTTTATTTAATAGGATCTCAATGGTTTCTATTGATATTTAGCGTTTGCAGCCCATTTCCAGACGAAATAGTGGTCTTTGGTACAATTCTCCTGATTGGGCCGCCATATTTTGATATATACTATTTTTGACGAATTTCTCATTATATTATTGATGTTTATGTGAAATGGATGATAGTTATATTGATTTTGGGACATTCTGAGGCAAAATATAGTGTAGTAACAGAAATGATTGGAATCTGCATTGAGCCGTTGGAATACTGCTGAATATTGTTGATTTGATAGGATCTCAATGGTTACAATTGATATTTAGCGTTTTCAGCCCATTTCCAGACGAAATAGTGGTCTTTGGTACAATTCTCCTGATTGGGCCGCCATATTTTGATATATGCTATTTTTGACGAATTTCTCATTATATTATTGATGTTTATGTGAAATGGATGATAATAATATTGATTTTGGGACATTACGAGGCAAAATATAGTGTAGTAACAGAAATGATTGGAATCTGCATTGAGACGTTGGAATATTGCTGAATATTGTTGATTTGATAGGATCTCAATGGTTTCTATTGATATTTAGCGTTTTCAGCCCATTTCCAGACGAAATAGTGGTCTTTGGTACAATTCTCCTGATTGGGCCGCCATATTTTGATATATGCTATTTTTGACGGATTTCTCATTATATTATTGATGTTTATGTGAAATGGATGATAATTATATTGATTTTGGGACATTACGAGACAAAATATAGTGTAGTAACAAAAATGATTGGAATCTGCATTGAGCCGTTGGAATATTGCTGAATATTGTTTATTTGATAGGATCTCAAGGGTTTCTATTGATATTTAGCGTTTTCAGCCCATTTCCAGACGACATAGTGGTCTTTGGTACAATTCTCCTGATTGGGCCGCCATATTTTGATATATGCTATTTTTGACGAATTTCTCATTATATTATTGATGTTTATGTGAAATGGATGATAATTATATTGATTTTGGGACATTATGAGGCAAAATATAGTGTAGTAACAGAAATGATTGGAATCTGCATTGAGCCGTTGGAATATTGCTGAATATTGTTTATTTGATAGGATCTCAATGGTTTCTATTGATATTTAGCGTTTTCAGTCCATTTCCAGACGAAATAGTGGTCTTTGGTACAAATCTCCTGATTGGGCCGCCATATTTTGATATATGCTATTTTTGACGAATTTTTCATTATATTATTGATGTTTATGTGAAACGGATGATAATTATATTGATTTTGGGACATTACGAGGCAAAATATAGTGTAGTAACAGAAATGATTGGAATCTGCATTGGGCCGTTGGAATATTGCTGAATATTGTTGAATTGATAGGATCTCAATGGTTTCTATTGATATTTAGCGTTTTCAGCCCATTTCCAGACGAAATAGTGGTCTTTGGTACAATTCTCCTGATTGGGCCGCCATATTTTGATATATGCTATTTTTGACGAATTTCTCATTATATTATTGATGTTTATGTGAAATGGATGATAATTATATTGATTTTTGGACATTACGAGGCAAAATATAGTGTAGTAACAGAAATGATTGGAATCTGCATTGAGCCGTTGGAATATTGCTGAATATTGTTGATTTGATAAGATCTCAATGGTTTCTATTGATATTTAGCGTTTTCAGCCCATTTCCAGACGAAATAGCGGTCTTTGGTACAATTCTCCTGATTGGGCCGCCATATTTTGATATATGCTATTTTTGACGAATTTCTCATTATATTATTGATTTTTATGTGAAATGGATGATAATTATATTGATTTTGGGACATTATGAGGCAAAATAAAGTGTAGTAACAGAAATGATTGGAATCTGCATTGAGCCGTTGGAATATTGCTGAATATTGTTTATTTGATAGGATCTCAATGGTTTCTATTGATATTTAGCGTTTTCAGCCCATGTCCAAACGAAATAGTTGTCTTTGGTACAATTCTCCTGATTGGGCCGCCATATTTTGATATATGCAATTTTTGACGAATTTCTCATTATATTATTGATGTTTATGTGAAATGGATGATAATTATATTGATTTTGGGACATTATGAGGCAAAATATGGTGTAGTAACAGAAATGATTGGAATCTGCATTGAGCCGTTGGAATATTGCTGAATATTGTTTATTTGATAGGATCTTAATGGTTTCTATTGATATTTAGCGTTTTCAGCCCATTTCCATACGAAATAGTGGTCTTTGGTACAATTCTCCTGATTGGGCCGCCATATTTTGATATATGCTATTTTTGACGAATTTCTCATCATATTATTGATGTTTATGTGAGATGGATGATAATAATATTGATTTTGGGACATTACGAGGCAAAATATAGTGTAGTTACAGAAATGATTGGAATCTGCATTGAGCCGTTGGAATATTGCTGAATATTGTTGATTTGATAGGATCTCAATGGTTTCTATTGATATTTAGCGTTTTCAGCCCATTTCCAGACGAAATAGTGGTCTTTGGTACAATTCTCCTGATTGGGCCGCCATATTTTGATATATGCTATTTTTGACGAATTTCTCATTATATTATTGATGTTTATGTGAAATGGATGATAATTATATTGATTTTGGGACATTACGAGGCAAAATATAGTGTAGTAACAGAAATGATTGAAATCTGCATTGAGCCGTTGGAATATTGCTGAATATTGTTGATTTGATAGGATCTCAATGGTTTCTATTGATATTTAGCGTTTTCAGCCCATTTCCAGACGAAATAGTGGTCTTTGGTACAATTCTCCTGATTGGGCCGCCTTATTTTGATATATGCTATTTTTGACGAATTTCTCATTATATTATTGATGTTTATGTGAAATGGATGATAATTATATTGATTTTGGGACATTACGAGGCAAAATATAGTGTAGTAACAGAAATGATTGGAATCTGCATTGAGCCGTTGGAATATTGCTGAATATTGTTTATTTAATAGGATCTCAATGGTTTCTATTGATATTCAGCGTTTGCAGCGCATTTCCAGACGAAATAGTGGTCTTTGGTACAATTCTCCTGATTGGGCCGCCATATTTTGATATATGCTATTTTTGACGAATTTCTCATTATATTATTGATGTTTATGTGAAATGGATGATAGTTATATTGATTTTGGGACATTATGAGGCAAAATATAGTGTAGTAACAGAAATGATTGGAATCTGCATTGAGCCGTTGGAATATTGCTAAATATTGTTGATTTGATAGGATCTCAATGGTTTCTATTGATATTTAGCGTTTTCAGCCCATTTCCAGACGAAATAGTGGTCTTTGGTACAATTCTCCTGATTGGGCCGCCATATTTTGATATATGCTATTTTTGACGAATTTCTCATCATATTATTGATGTTTATGTGAAATGGATGATAATAATATTGGTTTTGGGACATTACGAGGCAAAATATAGTGTAGTAACAGAAATGATTGGAATCTGCATTGAGCCGTTGGAATATTGCTGAATATTGTTTATTTGATAGGATCTCAATGGTTTCTATTGATATTTAGCGTTTTCAGCCCATTTCCAAACGAAATAGTTGTCTTTGGTACAATTCTCCTGATTGGGCCGCCATATTTTGATATATGCAATTTTTGACGAATTTCTCATTATATTATTGATGTTTATGTGAAATGGATGATAATTATATTGATTTTGGGACATAATGAGGCAAAATATGGTGTAGTAACAGAAATGATTGGAATCTGCATTGAGCCGTTGGAATATTGCTGAATATTGTTTATTTGATAGGATCTTAATGGTTTCTATTGATATTTAGCGTTTTCAGCCCATTTCCATACGAAATAGTGGTCTTTGGTACAATTCTCCTGATTGGGCCGCCATATTTTGATATATGCTATTTTTGACGAATTTCTCATCATATTATTGATGTTTATGTGAGATGGATGATAATAATATTGATTTTGGGACATTACGAGGCAAAATATAGTGTAGTAACAGAAATGATTGGAATCTGCATTGAGCCATTGAAATATTGCTGAATATTGTTTATTTGATAGGTTCTCAATATTTTCTATTGATATTTAGCGTTTTCAGCCCATTTCCATACAAAATAGTGGTCTTTGGTACAATTCTCCTGATTGGGCCGCCATATTTTGATATATGCTATTTTTGACGAATTTCTCATTATATTATTGATGTTTATGTGAAATGGATGATAATTATATTGATTTTGGGACATTACGAGGCAAAATATAGTGTAGTAACAGAAATGATTGGAATCTGCATTGAGCCGTTGGAATATTGCTGAATATTGTTTATTTGATAGGATCTCAATGGTTTCTATTGATATTTAGCGTTTTCAGCCCATTTCCAGACGACATAGTGGTCTTTGGTACAATTCTCCTGATTGGGCCGCCATATTTTGATATATGCTATTTTTGACGAATTTCTCATTATATTATTGATGTTTATGTGAAATGGATGATAATTATATTGATTTTGGGACATTATGAGGCAAAATATAGTGTAGTAGCAGAAATTATTGGAATCTGCATTGAGCCGTTGGAATATTGCTGAATATTGTTTATTTGATAGGTTCTCAATATTTTATATTGATATTTAGCGTTTTCAGCCCATTTCCATACAAAATATTGGTCTTTGGTACAATTCTCCTGATTGTGCCGCCATATTTTGATATATGCTATTTTTGACGAATGTCTCATTATATTATAGATGTTTATGTGAAATGGATGATAATTATATTGATTTTGGGACATTACGAGGCAAAATATAGTGTTGTAACAGAAATGATTGGAATCTGCATTTAGCCGTTGGAATATTGCTGAATATTGTTTATTTGATAGGATCTCAATGGTTTCTATTGATATTTAGCGTTTTCAGCCCATTTCCAGACGAAATAGTGGTCTTTGGTACAATTCTCCTGATTGGGCCGCCATATTTTGATATATGCTATTTTTGACGAATTTTTCATTATAATATTGATGTTTATGTGAAATGGATGATAATTATATTGATTTTGGGACATTATGAGGCAAAATATAGTGTAGTAACAGAATTGATTGGAATCTGCATTGAGCCGTTGGAATATTGCTGAATATTGTTTATTTGATAGGATCTCAATGGTTTCTATTGATATTTAGCGTTTTAAGCCCATTTCCAGACAAAATAGTGGTCTTTGGTACAATTCTCCTGATTGGGCCGCCATATTTTGATATATGCTATTTTTGACGAATTTCTCATTATACAGGGTGTTTCCTAAAGATTGGTAAAAATTCGTTGTGTGATTCCTGGGGTATTTTAATGAAAAAAAGTTCCTATTAACATTTGCCAAAAAATGCTTCCTAAGGGAGCTACGCCCCTTTAAATAGGGCACCCCGAAGACGGTTTTTCGTCAATATTTCCGAAACCTTACATACAAAAATCATGAAATTTGGTACATCATACAAACTTTTAATGCTGAATGAGAATTTGAGCTCAGAATTTCAAAATTTTAATCAGGGGCGTACCATACTGGCGGGGTTAAAGGTTAAAAGAATCCAATTTTTTAAATGGTATGGTACGCCAGTATGGTACGCCCCTGATTAAAATTTTGAAATTCTGAGCTCAAATTCTCATTCAGCATTAAAAGTTTGTATGATGTACCAGATTTCATGATTTTTGTATGTAAGGTTTCGGAAATATTGAGGAAAATTTGGGGTGCCCTATTTAAAGGGGCGTAGCTCCCTTAGGAAGCATTTTTCGGCAAATGTTTATAGGAGATTTTTTTCATGAAAATACCCCAGGAATCACACAATGAATTTTTTACCAATCTTTAGGAAACACCCTGTATTATTGATGTTTATGTGAAATGGATGATAATTATATTGATTTTGGGACATTACGAGGCAAAATATAGTGTAGTAACAGAAATGATTGGAATCTGCATTGGGCCGTTGGAATATTGCTGAATATTGTTGATTTGATAGGATATCAATGGTTTCTATTGATATTTAGCGTTTTCAGCCCATTTCCAGACAAAATAGTGGTCTTTGGTACAATTCTCCTGATTGGGCCGCCATATTTTGATATATGCTATTTTTGACGAATTTCTCATTATATTATTGATGTTTATGTGAAATGGATGATAATTATATTGATTTTGGGACATTACGAGGCAAAATATAGTGTAGTAACAGAAATGATTGGAATCTGCATTGAGCCGTTGGAATATTGCTGAATATTGTTGATTTGATAGGATCTCAATGGTTTCTATTGATATTTAGCGTTTTCAGCCCATTTCCAGACGAAATAGTGGTCTTTGGTACAATTCTCCCGATTGGGCCGCCATATTTTGATATATGCTATTTTTGACGAATTTCTCATTATATTATTGATGTTTATGTGAAATGGATGATAATTATATTGATATGGGACATTACGAGGCAAAATATAGTGTAGTAACAGAAATGATTGGAATCTGCATTGAGCCGTTGAAATATTGCTGAATATTGTTGATTTGATAGGATCTCAATGGTTTCTATTGATATTTAGCGTTTTCAGCCCATTTCCAGACAAAATAGTGGTCTTTGGTGAAATTCTCCTGATTGGGCCGCCATATTTTGATATATGCTATTTTTGACGAATTTCTCATTATATTATTGATGTTTTTGTGAAATGGATGATAATTATATTGATTTTGGGACATTACGAGGCAAAATATAGTGTAGTAACAGAAATGATTGGAATCTGCATTGAGCCGTTGGAATATTGCTGAATATTGTTGATTTGATAGGATCTCAATGGTTTCTATTGATATTTAGCGTTTTCAGCCCATTTCCTGACGAAATAGTGGTCTTTGGTACAATTCTCCTGATTCGGCCGCCATATTTTGATATATGCTATTTTTGACGAATTTCTCATTATATTATTGATGTTTATGTGAAATTTATCTGATAGAATTCTCTCAAATGATGAAAACAATGTTTTATCAAAAGGTTTGAATTTTGCTGTTACACCAAAAATAATAAATAAATTAGATCCATAGAAGCAACAACACAAAATTTACCAGAAGAACAACAAGAAGAATTTAGAATCAGATCAAAATTAATTTTAAATAAATCTTATTATATTAAACAAAATATCAATCATGCAGAACGTTTAGCAATAAAAAATTTGAAGTCAGATCATAGTATAAAAATACTTCCTGCAGATAAAGGTAATGCAACAGTAATTTTAGATAACACAACCTATGAAAATAAAATTATGTTTCTAATAAATGATGGAAATTACACAAAACTGACTAAAGATCCAACAGAACGTTTTGAAAGACAAATATATTCGAAACTCAGAAAACATAAAAGATTTTTTTCAGATAATGAAAGATCTAAACTGACACCACATAATAGTAAAGCACCACATTTTTACGGTGTGCCTAAAATACATAAACAGAATATACCATTAAGACCAATAGTCAGTAGTATTAACTCACCAACTCATACATTAGCCAGATTTTTACTAAACATACTCACTCCTTTAGCAGGCAACACACAATCATACATAAAAAATTCACATCATTTCTTAGAGAAATTATCAAACATCGATTATAATCCCAATAATCTTCTTGTAAGTTTTGATGTAGTAAGTCTTTTCACTAATGTACCTGTTGATAAGACATTGATGATCATAAGAGATAAACTTGAAAATGATACACATTTAAAAGAAAGAACAGACTTAGATATTAATGCAATTCTAGAACTTTTAACAATCTGTGTTAAAACAACATATTTTCAATATAATAATGAATTTTATCAACAAGACTTTGGAATGGCAATGGGTTCTCCTTTATCTCCACTTTTAAGTAATATTTTCATGGCACATTTTGAAACAATTCATGTAGTAACATATAGATACAAACCAATGATTTGGTGGAGATATGTAGATGATATTTTTTCTATATATGAGTATGATGAACCAAAACTTGATGATTTTTTAATTCACATTAATGATAAAGAACCCACGATTAAATTTACAATTGAAAAAGAACAAAATAATGAAATTTCCTTTTTAGATATACTAATTAGAAAAGATCTTCGAAATTTCAAAACCAAAATTTATAGAAAACCAACCCACACAAATAGGTATCTTAATTTCAATTCCAATCATCCATTGAATTTTAAAAAGGGTGTGGTGAAAAGTTTATATGATCGAGCAAAAATAATTTGTGATAATGACGATTTTGAATCCGAAAAAGATTTCATAAGAGATGTTTTGTCAAAAAATGATTATCCCGTAAATTTTATTAAAAAGTGTTTTGATAGTTTTGAACAACCTAGACAAGGAGATCAGAATATACCTATAACTAATTCAATTATTCTATACATACCTGGAATTTCTCATAAACTGAAACGTTTAGGTCAAACATATAATATACGGACCATTTTCAAAACTAATAACACACTTCGCTCTAATTTAACAAATACTAGACCTGATAATATTAATGAGTCCACTAAAAATGTGATTTATAAAATTCCTTGTGAATGTAATAAATTTTATATTGGAGAGACCTCACGACCCTTGAAAAAGAGAATTGAGGAACATAAATCATACATGGAAAAAAAAAGGAATTTCATAGATCGGGAATTTGTCAACATGCATTTGATAATAATCATAGAATAAATTGGGATAATTCAAAAATCTTAACAAAAGAACCATGTTCTAAAAAACGTGAACTTAAAGAAAGTGCATAATATATAATATTAAATTCTAACGAATGTGTAGCAACTTGCTCTATAAATCTAAGTAATACATGGTTACCCTTATTAAGAAATTGAACATAGCCCAAAAAAATGAATTATAAATACTGAACATATATAAAGTTAAACAATCAACACCAAACACTTCAATGTCAGTAAAACGTGACATTTTGTGCCAAACACACAAAAAAAAACACAATTTTTTACTGCGAAAGCCTATAAAAACGTAGAATAATTTTTTGAATTTGAATTAATTGTTTCTTTTTTAGGTTCCACTGACGACGAAAGCAGATTCGCTTTTGAAACGTTTGATATTGTTAGGTTTTATTGTTTACTAATAGAATTTTTTTCAGGTAATATAGAAGATCCGGTATATTAACACTAGTTTGATTGTTTTTTGATAGGGTGTGGCGAAATACCCAAGAAATCAGGTAAATCATGGATGCGCCACAAAACTACAGAGCATATCTATTTTAATTTGATGTTTGCGAAAAATAATATTTTGAATGAAAGTTTAATGGTTCTAAATAGATTTTATAAAAACAAGATTTTCACATATACAGGGTGTTTCAGAACTTCTGGGCGTGGTCCAATTTTCTTATTTCAAATCACAACCCAATTTTTTTGATTGATTTTTGCATTCTCCAGAAGACTCTAAACATTTCTCATGATACATACCCTTTACCCAAATTCAACCAATAGGAAGATAATAACGTCGGAAGTTTGCGTTTTTTTCGAGCATTTTTTGAAATTTATGGTACTATTTTGAAACCCCGGAAACGAGGTGATTGTTAATGGATGTCAACTTCCCAAAAAAGATCTGAACAACGTACAATGTGACCCAATTTTATCCGACAATATTTGTAATCTAGATTCTACTAATTGAAATGGACAATCTTTGTTCTATGGACATCTATTCTGAAAGACGACGAAGTAGCCCCTCGAACCAGTCAAACAATGGGAGTTATATCCACTTTTTAAAAAGCTTCTAAAAAGAAACTGAATATTTCAAAGGTTTTCATCTCGGTGTTCATAGAATAAAAATTGTTTATTTTGATAACTAAGTAGAATCCGGAGTAGAATCTTAATTAAAAATATTGTAGGATAAAACTGGATCACCCTGTATGTATAAATAGAATATTGTTGCTAGTTTCGTGACTGGAGCGGAACAGAGTTATGTAACAGGAGCTCGTGGGAGGCAGTCAATAATACGAGGAGGCTACTTTAAGTCTTCTTTAAAGAAGACTTAAAGTAGCCTTCCTCGTATCATTGACTGCCTCCCACGAGGTCGTGTTACATAAATAGAATATTTCAACTTTTTTCTCTTCGCAATATAACATGTTCAAATTTTTCTTGACAAGTTGACATCTATAATAAACAACCACGTTTTTTCCAAGGTTTCGAAATAATACCATACATTTTAAAACATGCTCAAAAAAATAGCAGATTTCCGACGTTAATATCTTCTTATTATCGCGAGAACGAGATTATCGGCTGCCGTCAGTGTTGCCATGTCGCATTTCACAATATGCATTTACTTACAATACACATACTAGCCCAAACTCACAACTAACTTTGTTTAATTTCAACTCTAAACAAAAATACATAATACATGATTTGAGTGATGCATACAGCAACATTGTCGACAGCCTGATAATTTTGATACCGCTAGACTATAATGTCATTGGACCAATCATATTTTATTTCGCTTTCCTATCAAGTATCTCCCATATTGCATTTTTCGATTATTCGTATAACTGACTGATCCAATCCGACGGCGCGAGATGGCTTGAGCGGCGTTCGTGGTCTTTATCAGCCCTTAAGCGTTCTTTCAGCGTCGCGCAACGAAACACATCTCGATTTACCTTCCAGTTCTACCGCGACAACCCATACAAAACGTGCCCCAAATAAATTGACATTCTACTACCTACAATTTGTATGAACTAACAATAAATAAAGTTCTTTTCTAGTTACTGTCCAATTTTTTGAGGTGAACGGAAAATGTGGTGAATGTTCCTCAGAGTTCCAAAAAGTTTTTGTTAATTCGAAGTTTTTACTGTTTGTGACTGAGATGAATTCCAGATAGTGATAACCTCATAATTCTCCAAAATGAATGGTACCAGATAATTTATATCAATTACATAATATTTATTGGTTTGCATGTTGATCATTGCATGAATCAAGAATTTAAAACACCGTAACATGCATGCGATACACTTGAAAATAGTCATGTTACTATTTGGATCTGAGGTTCGAATTTATTATAAAAGGTTTATTACTCACAGTCAAATATATAGGTATTACTTCTTATTCCGTCTCAATATGTTTTTATTTATCTCCGTATTCTTCGTGTTTTTAGTTTGCTAAATAGTTAGGCCTGGAGGAGAGTCTGGAGTAGTCCAATGTACAATTTAATCAATAACTTTTAAAAGTTAGTGATAACTTTGTATGCCGGGGATTTTAAGAAGAAAGTTCGTATCAGTCAGAGCTGTCGCGATTCCTTCAAAATGAAATCCAATCACAATTATCAATTACCTTGAGTATGACAAAAGTTTTTCAATTACCAATTACTAAAACAACTGATAAATGTGGTTCAATCAAAGTAATTGAATTATTTTTGGTGATCGAATAACTTTTTGATACATACTTGAATTAACACAGTTTAATAATAAATGAAGTTAGTTTGGTTGTTGTTTCTTCACCTACTTACAAAAAACAAAATAAGATGAATGTCAGAGCTACATGCTGATTTTCTTGGAAAATGGGACGCGGAACGCATCACGCCCCAAACCTCTCATTTTTTTATCCATTCTGAAGACAAATTTTGATAGAAAGACGGTAAAATTTGTTTGTTTTTAATACTGCTTTGTACTTTTCTACTCTCAAAATAGATAAAATGAAGCCAAACCATGTGACTATCAAACCCTCATCGAGCTGATAGTCACGTGACCGAGAAAACAATTTCCAACTCATCGTCATACTAACTCACTTCAACGGCGCTTCGTTTAAAACAACTAAAGTAAAACCGGACGTCTCTTCCAAAAAGTAAAATTACCCCTAAAGTACCTACGTGATTCAATTATTCTAAAAGAAAACTAATCCAATCATTCTCAAAGTATTTGAATTAGGTACTCTGGAAATAATGTATTTACTTTTTGAGTAATTGAATTACCTGCAATATGTCGAAACCAATAACTAATAGCAATCACTTTCCTCATCTTAGTAGTTCAATTACCAAAAAGTAATTGAATTACATTTTTCAATTGATGTAATTCAATTACCGACAGCTCAGGTTTCAATGAGGAGCCGCTTGTTCAAGATAGCTATATTTTTGAGTTACAAAAAGTCGTTATTTTTCTGATTTCATAGAAACTACTTCTGATATTTTGTTAAAACTCGGTAGATAAGGAACGCACATATTTTTCCACTTTCATCAGTTGCGTCCGCGTTTATTCATTTATTCACCAAAAATTTTAGATTCAAACAGGTAAAAATAGCCATAACGTATGCCTTATTAGATACATAAGGCATATACAGTGTATAGCAGGTCAATAATACAACGTGTCCAAGATAAGGAGGACCACATGATGTTGGCCCGGAGACAAAACGTCGGATCTAAAATTTAAAAACGCCATCTTGAAGAGGGGAAAAAGTGGCTATGAGAAAGTGTCATATATTTTCAAAAATCTTTTGTAATAAACTCAGCAAAAGTAATAACAATTTTTCCAAAATTGTTTTTTTTTTTAGATTTTTTCCGAATATCTTTGGAACTACTGGGAACTGTTCAGATTACAAAGCGGCATATTATCGAGCATCAAAAGCCGCTACATTCTTCTCATTTGACCGACTTTCTATCTCTCATAGTTACGGAGATCCCTGTACTGGCCCTCCTTATCTTGGGCACGTAGTATACTACTAGCACAGCAAATGAATATTTTTCAACATTTTTTGATATTTCTTCAACAGAATTTGGCGAAAACGTCAGTTTGGCTGACAACGTTTGAAGTGTGCTGGTTTTTTATACTCAACCCCATCAGCCTCAGGATAACTACAACTAAAATTTTTAACTGCAGCCATCACTTATGCCGGCATTTTTTGAATCCTACGTAATTCTAAAAATCTCATAGATTTTTTAATTTCGTTTTGTCAAAATTGAGGTACAGGGCTTTCCTTAAAATGTGCTACCCCTTTTTATTGGTATGCTCTACACTCTACACTATGTCCGGCGATGGGGTATCCGATAGGACAAATTGACCAAAAATTTTAATTTTCGAGAAAAAGTCGTTCTTTAAAAAAATGTTTGCTAGTAAAAAAAAATACGATTGTCGTAGAGAAATTGGAATTTCATACACGGTATCCATCATTTAAAAAATCAATTCTTTTTTCACAGAATAAAGCACTCATATTTAAAAGTTCTAGGAAAATTGTAACTTTTAAACATTTTGGTAGTCCCAAATCTTCCACACGCATCATAAATAACGTGGGTGGCCCTCATCGGAATACTCACTGCACAGTTGGAGACTGCTCTCTTTCTTTCTTCGATTTGCCTCACACAACAAAACAATAAAAGACCTAAGATCAAATGGATGAATTTCCAGCTCGTCGCAGAAAAGATAACCACTGGGCTGGGTACTGTTTCTATCTTGAAGTAGATGTGTACTCCTTGCTTTATTGTTAACATTTGTTCACTAATGAAATATTGATGGTTGTTGAAGAAAAAAGGTTTCAGCTTTTCTTGGACAATAGATTAAAGATCAATATCAATGAACCAACGTTTCGCAACTGGTCAGGGATAGATAATTAAAATTGCGCAATACATATGAAATAATAGAACTGCGAATGTATAGATATAAGATTTGGGGCGCTCCAGAATTAGCTTTGCCGTCGATTCTAACAGTACTGATTGAATGGACGGCGGAGCTAATGCTGGAGCACCCCATATCTCTTATCTATACACTCGCAGTTTCACTATTTTATATGTATTGCGCAATTTTGATTATCCAGCCCTGATGATGCAACGGACCAGTTGCGAAACGTTGGCTCATTGATATTGTTCTTAGATATATTGTCCAAGAAAAGCTAAAGCCTTTTTTCTTCAACAACTATACTAATACTGGACGAAAACCCCACTACGATGAAATATTGATGTTATATTTTGCTGTAGACTTTTGAATATGGTCATACTTGAATGTGAAAAAAAAAAGATTTCTCAACCCTATACGAAGTTTAAATCCTTTTATTGACAATCGTATTTTTTTAGTAAACCCGTATTTCTATAATGAATAAAATTTTTGGTCCATAATTTGTCCAGATACCCCATCGCTGGAAATACTGTATATACAATCACCAACAATGAATTCAGGACAAAGAAAACCAAGATCAGATTTTATGTATGAGACGTACCTTTTTTTCCATAGACCTATCTCAATCTTTTTTTTTCAAAATATATATTTTTTGTTTTTAATAATGAATTATATGTTCTCAGTTTTCGATGTACACATAATTTAGTTTGGATATGCTTTTCTGCCAAGTTTGATTCATTTTATACTAGGGTGAAGTGGAGTAAGTGTAATCAAAATAATGATGGATGAACTTTGAACATTTATAACAAGAGAACCAGAAGAGATATTGGGTTCGTTTTTTTAAAAGAAGACCGCTTTTTTTATTCTATGATAAATATGATATTTATCAATTCTCGACCTGCCTCAGTTATTTGTTTGTATACAATAATTTATACTGCCATATGCATATTGTGCGTATGGATCTGGGACAAGTGTAAATGCGTTTTTCTCGAAAGCGGTGCGCTCCAGCGAGATACGAGAAGATTACATTATCTGTGTAGATAACTCCAGATTTTTGGAATTTCTGGGCTAAACTACTACTCCAGTAAGCGAATGTTTTTTTCAGGACAAGAATGTAAAAGTATTTTACTCACTGGTTCTATATGTTTTTTTGGTCTGCTGAATCCAAATCTGAGATTCACGTGTCCAGGCGATTTTTTAAAAAAAATTGTTTAGGGCCCTTTTCTCACCTTTAAAAGAAGGGTTAAGGATTGAACTTTTTTTGTGTAATTTTTGATCAAAATTCACCTTTCGAAAGGGGGGCTGAATATGTGTATTTTCTAGAAATTTCACAATCATTAAACAAAGGATTTTTGAAATGTGCTATTTATCTGACCATGAGTATACAGGGTGTCCCAGAAAGAATGGAACATACGGTAACACCAGATTCCTCACAAAAAAATATCACGATCCGAACATGTCTATCCCGAAACTTGATATCAACAGAGATACCTGAAACCTTAACACTAACCACAGCAAGTGCTAAGAAACTTATGGTAACACAGCGCAAGATGGAAAGGTCCATGCTCGGAGTGTCACTGCGGGATCATATAAGAAATGAAGACTCAAGAGGAAGAACCGGCGTCACAGATGTAGTTATCCAAATTCGCAAACTCAAGTGGAAGTGGGCTGGACATGTGGCACGAATGACGGACGGGAGATGGACGAAAAAGCTGCTGGAGTGGAGACCGCGCATGGATAAGAGAAGTTAGGGAAGACCCCCTACACGTTGGACGGACGATCTAAAGAGATGTGCAGGCAACTGGATACAGAGAGCTCAAGACAGGAGGGAATGGGCAGAAATAGGGGAGGCTTATGTCCAGCAGTGGACACAAAGAGCTGAATGATGATGATGATGACATCGTGTCAAAGCTGAATTTTGATTTATTTGAATAACCTTCGAGATAATCTTTTGTATATGGGGGTGGTTTCATATACAAATAAAATGGAAAATTTTGAAAATAAACAAAGGCGGCTTTGAAAACAGCGTTATTATGGTAATTTTGAAATAAGCTTCAATGCTAAATGTTTCTTGTTTAAAAAAAACTTATTTATACATTCTTTGATTTTTTTTCATCAGAAACAATTACCATCACAAAGACGTTTTCGATGACTCCTATGATTTTTCAAATTTTTCCATTCAAAACCACATTGCATGGTTAACTTCAAGTTCAAATATCTTGAACCAGGTTACTCATATCCACTTTCACAAAGTATACCTTTTTCATGTTAAGAAGAAGGGGAAATTTTCAATCTAAAAAAAAAAACATTTTTCGAGTGCGTACAGAAAAGTTATGACTATTCGAATGAGTAGAAATATGTGTATGTGGCGTTCCTAGATATAAGAGTCATACCAAGGTCAGATATGAATTTTGCATGTCAAACAATCCCCATATACCAAATTTTATCATTATAACTTCATTATAACTTATTTCAAAAGTTATTTGGAAAAATCAAAAATTAGAATTCCACTTTGACAGCCTGTATCCCTGTTAATATTAACTTTAGGGATAGACAAGTTCGAGGCGATCGCTATATTTTTGTGTGGGGAATCTGCTGTTACCTAATGTCCCATTTTTTATGGGACACCCTGTGTATGGTCCTCACTCACGTTTGCTAACTTCTGATAATAATAATGTCATCAACTTTTTGTCGGAATGTCAAGAGATCCAATTTTTTTACCCGATGTATTGACGTCATGGAACGTCTAAAGTTTATAGTAATTATATGTATTTATACCTAGTTTTGTCTACTTTCATTTGGTGCATCATAGTTTTCATCAAAAAACGCTTAGTTTTCGGGTCATACTTGAAAAACTGAAAAAAGTGCAAATATTTTGAGGATTTCTGCAATTTTCGCTGTGAAGCCGACACCTGATGAGGTGGCAAACTGCGAATTCGGATTCAGCAGTCGAAAAACATTCAGAACCATCGAGAAAACTACTTCTACATTTTTGTCCTACAAACATCGTTTCTAGACCTTGGATTACTGGACTAAACTTAAAATCAACAATTGCAAAATTTTATCAACATTTTTCTTGAACCCATCGCTGTATATTCCATTCATTAAAGTTATAAAATACTTAGTTTTCATTTATCAGATAGAGTGTGAAAAGTTGAGCAAGTGTACCAAATTTTATTCAATTATCTTAACAGGTTTCGGAAATATCTACAAAAAAACATCATCAGGTCTTCACTCTTAACACCCTTCATTTCAAAAACGAAGGCTTTGCAGTCACATATATGCATATGAATTTTTATGTTCATTTTTGAGCCTTGAATACGTCTTATCGACATTCTCTCCTGAATGACCCTGTACACTGTGTCCCATTTTGTTCGAGACTGCAGGGTATCTAAGTTATTAATAAAGATTTTTTTGGCTCTGCACAGTGTGCATACAGCCACTTCAAAAACATAAGAATAATAATGATAATAATAATATTAATGATTGATAATAATAAAAGGACAGAGCTTACAAAAAACAGAAGGCATCATCCAAAATTAAGCATAATACGTACAGCATTACCAAGGGCAGAACGAGGAAGGGGGTTGATAGACATCAAAAATCTACATAGTTGACAAATTAAACTACTTAGCATTCAAAAAAAAAACATCACCTCTACATCAAGTTGTAGAAACCAAGAATTATCTGAAATACATTGTAAAAGATCCAAATATAAGAGATGACAGATGCCGAAAATGCGTGAAAAACCAGAAAAGATTCAACATATAATTTCACTGTGCAGTCTTAAGTCACAAAATGACAACCTTTATCGTCATAACCAAGTAGCTGCTATAGTACATCAAAACATATGCTACAAACTGGAAAAAACATCAGGAAAAGTGAAAGAGAAAATCCCACATTACAAATATGAAGTATCACCAGTAACAAACAAACAAGTATAATATATTATGATAGATCCATCTTGATTGACCGTAGTTTTGCAGTGTTTAATCACAGTATTGAACATACATTACTTTCTAAGTTAACACATTTCCAATTATTTTTATAATTTTCATGATAGGTTATGAACCCACGAAGTTCAATGTTAGATAGGTAGAAAACTGATCAATCATCACGTTGTAATTTGAATACATTTCCAATTCTTAATAATTTCATGATAGGTTATGAACCCACTCAAGTTCAATGTCAGAAAGGTAGGAAACTAATTAAATCATCACGTTCCCGAACCATGGTCGGTCACTCGGTCATGATATGATTATTTTGCCGACGAAAGCACGAACGGAAGTGCATAGTAGAATTATGTTTACTACAATATTTGGATAACATCATTGTGTACTATAACAATTGATTATATATAAGCAAGTCGTGGGAAATAAAGAATCAGTATTCAACAACTACTCAAAACGTTGTTTTACTCAACAAATGTACTGTGCCCAAGCCCACTTGGCCATAGCAGAGAGTGAGGCTGCTCTCTGGCAGTAAACTCTATATTTTCCGCTGCTCAACTGAACCGAGTTGAGCAAGTGTAATCTACGAGCTAAACCTAGCTTGTACATGCAGTGATAAACTAGACATAGTGGTGAGAGATAAAACCGTGAAAGAAGCCTACATCATTGACATTGCTATTACACACAATGTTATTAACACTATAGCAGAGAAAAAGAGGGAGTACATGGAACTAGCAGATGAAATCAAGAAAATGTGACAGCTCAACTCAGTGAAGATACTACCAATTGTCATCTCAACCACAGGAGTAATACCAAAAGATTTACACAAGAGGCTGGAGATATTGGGACTATCGAAGAACCTCTACAAAATGTTGCAGAAATCAGTTTTACTAAATACCATTAGAAAATTCTTGAGTCATGAATGATAATCGTGCTTGGAGAAATCCCGTACATTGTCATAGAATAACCAAGGAAAACCTGAGAATTAATATTTAATAATAATAATAATAATAATGATAATGTTAAACGGAAAGGTTGGTACAGAACCGTAATAAATGTCTAGAATTACATCCATGTGAGTAGTGCCCTCCTTAAGCACTACTCACATGGATGTAATTCTAGACATTTATTACGGTTCTGTACCAACCTTTCCGTTTAACATCGGATAACCGTAAAAAAATGTCTCTTCAATAATGATAATGATACAACATAGCAGATCAAAAAACCGAAAGTTAAAAACAAAGAAAAAAAAACATTCCGGACAGGGACACACGCTTCACGCCATAGGGTCTCTCTGGGCGACTTATTATTTACACAAATAAGAATAGACCAGGACAAAACATGAAAGGTAAAGGGATCCCTATTACTTCCTAACAACCAGTTTTATGAATTTAATCAGTAACAGATCATACACCCTTTTATTACTTCTAAATATTGAAATCAATCCCTCGAAATCAATGGGGAGTAGATTCAATTCAGCTTATTTGCTCAATAGAAAATCAGAGGCACTCTTGTATTCACATCCGAAGCACCAATGATTTAGATCGTCGATACTATTAACACAATCACACCGGTCTGTATCTGACAGTCTCATTTTATATAAAGTATCGTTAACATTTCCATATCAAGTAATGGCTCTTAAGAGAGTAACATAAAGAATCCTGCTTAGTTCTTTCATCTGGATAGATGGTCTCGTGACAAGAGTTGAGTGTGTACGTGTATATTTATTGTTGTTAGCTCGACCATAGCTAATTTAGTGAGTTTACACTTTTCCAATGAAGTTTTCTCAATAATGGAAAATATGTCAAAGAACTGTAAACCAGGGATGTAGTTATCACTATAAATGGCGTCTTAAGCGCATCTATCTACTTCTTCATTTCCTGATATTCCAGCATGGCCCTTCACCAAGACAAATTCTACTTGGCTATTTTGATTTTGTATATTACTTATTTTGCGGCATACTCCAAGTAATAAAGGATATTTGAATACAGTGTGTCCAGAATAAAATGTTGTGCATGGGGATATTGGAAACGAAGAAATACGACGTCGCTAAAATGGAAAAAAAGTTGCATACAAATGCTCAAAAATATTCTTCCTTTGTTCTATTTTGTATCGATATCATAATGTAGATACAGGGTGAAAAAGGAATATGTCCATTATTGAAAAACCACAATATTTTGCTTACTATAAAAGCTAACATTTTCAAATTTTCAGGATACGGGTAAGGGAATACGACGATTTTAAAAACGGCATAAAAAAAATGTAGGCCTACTATGTCACGTCCGAACGAGGTCAACTTCTGTTGGCTGGACACAACATAATAGGCCTACAAATTTTTAAAATCGTGGTATTCTCTTACCCATATCCTAAAAAATTGAAAGTGTTAGCTTTTATGATAAGCGAAATATTGTGCTTTTTCAAAAATGGGCATTTTCCTTTTTCACCCTGTATCTACATTACGGTATCGATTCAAAATAAAAACAAGGATAGAATATTTTTGGGCATATAAATACGCTACTCTTTTTCCATTTAGGCAAAGTAGAATCTCTCACCGTTTCCAATATCCCCATATACTATCATGTACATCATTGTATTCTGGACACGCTGTATATTGTTATGACAATTGCTCATTGCTTGGAGATATGACATATAGTTTGATAAAATTGTATACACCTTTTACTGATTTTGCTCTGGAATATAATCTAGTGCCTGCAAAATGGCTTGCATCTCCGCAGTAAAAATACTTGTACTGGGATGTTGTTTAAAACAAGATCTTTGATTCACACTGTGTATATAAAACGCGCATCTACCCCATCTGGTGATTTTGACCCATCAGTATAGATACTGCACCAAGAAGTTTCCGCTAAGCCAAGCCTTTGTCGCTTTTAGGACATTGATTGTACTGGGGGTATTGTACTTCTTTGTTACATAGAATAATATGGTCGTAGGTGTAAAAAAAAGGATGTGGCTATAGCTCGTGATATCTTTTTCAAATAAAGCAGTAAGTTGCAATGAAAGCTTCAGCTGATGGTGGGGAATTTTTATGTATCCAATACTTAGCGGTCAAATTTGCTGTCGCCAATTCACTAACCTTATACATAAGAACGTTATCAGTGATATAAATATTCTTGATAATAAACTCTTAGGCTAAATATATATTTTTTAATGTAGTGGCATCTTCCCTGTTTCAGCTTATAGCGCTTGTACAGTACAGTACATGCGTAGTGCTACATACTGCAATCGATCCATTTTTTTTAAGACGGGTGTTAGTAGCACTTCTATGAAATACTGAAGCAAAATCAATTATTGACCTTGTATATGCTCTATGAAACCTTAGAGCAATTTTGAGGTCCAAGCCACATTGCCTCCTCGTTACAACTTTCAGTGAACTGAAACTTCTTCACGTTTTCTCCAAAGTTACATTTATTTGATAGTCCCACGTGAATTTTTGATCCAGCATAATTCCTGAATACCGAGAAGCTATTTTCCAGGAAATATCATATGCTCCCAGTCTTAAGTTATCCTGATAATTTTATGTCGAGTAAAAACCGTGATTACAGATTGAGATGGTGAAATGTCTAGCCCGTTATTATGAAAATATGTCTCAGTTGCTCATGGTATTGCTGATGACTTGCAGACTATCCGTTAATTTTGCTTTGGATGTGTATGTGCAGAAATCATCTGCATACTGTCACAGAGTTACTTCTTTCGGTATGTTGTGAGCATCCGAAGTATAAATGTTAAAAAGAAAAGGAGTGAGGAACAGAGCCTTGAGGTAGACCCTGGCTCGTTATTCTAGGTCCAATTAGCTCATCCATAATTTAAAAAGAAAATTTTCCATCAGTAAAAATGTTGATGATATTGTTTGCCATAAATCTTGGTATATCAAAACTGACCATTTTTCCCCCTAAAAGGAACAAATTGACATTGTCGTAGGCACTGGTTATGTCTAAAAATAATGCGGTTAGGCAATGATTTTGAAAGAAAGAATTCTGTATATCCAAAGTAAGGTGTGCAATGCAATCCATGACACCCTCACCTCTCCGAAAACCAAATTGCGTTAAGGGTGACCTATTAGTGTGGTCCATCCACCATTCTAAACGAGTCTTTATAATGTGTTGCTGTGTCTTGAGTAGACATGAAGTTGATGAGATTGGTCTAGATTCATTTGGTTTGTTTGGTCAGTTAATCAGTATAACAATGATATTCTTTATTATTCGTAAGTCCTGGCCATGTAGAATAATTTTATCAAATACTGTACACAACATCTCCTTAGCATTGTCGGGTGAAACTGAATCATAGAGTAGGTGATTCCGTCCTGACCCGGAGAAGTATACCCGGTTTTTTTTAATACTGATACTTGATTCTCCGAGTGTTATTGGCTTACATAGAGGGTGATTAGCATCAATGTGCACCTGATCATTATGAAAAAGACGATTAACTGAGTCTGGGGTAGTTTTCTCCAAAATTTGCTAAGCACTTTCTTCCGAGACTTCTGTGACTAAATTATTTGAAGTTCCAAGTGATACCGCGTTAATTCTTTTCCATATGATGTGTTTTAGAGATGAGGCTTGTGCACAATTTTGACCGGCTAAGTCTTGCTTTTTGTTTAAACATTTTTTTTCACTTTGCAGTGATATTTTCATTTGCTTAAAAGTTTTCTAAGCTGCAATGTTTTTTATAATATTTGAGAGCTTCGGAACGCTCTTGTGCTATCTTACTACACTCCGCATCCCACCATGGTGGGGTGTAACATTTTTTTGAAGATGTTTGAACTTGCTTGAAGCAAATATTGGCTGCTTCGGTTATAGCATTGATAATGTTCGCGAGTATTTCCTTTGCATCGCATGTAATTACAATGTTTTTCACTTTTCCGTATATTAAACCTCTATACAAATCTCAAATGAGTTCTCTTAGACCCCATCTAAAGAGCTTAGTATTCGCAAGCATACGATAGCCCTTATTAATTTCAAGAATTATAGGTAGATGATTGGATCCATATGAATAATCGAGAACTGACCAGCTGGATTTATTTAATAATTTGGAAGAAATAATGGTAAAATCTTAATCAGAGATGTCATTGTTGGAAATTCTGGTTGGTTTAGCATCGTTTCTAATTATAAGTTGAGGAAAAACATCTACTGCATCTACCAGTGTATTACCTGCTTGGTTGTTGTAAGATGATCCCCAAACTGTGTGATGATTATTGAAGTCGCCACCTTTAATGCATTTTTGAGATAACTAATAAAATATTTGCAGATAATCATCCCTAGATATTTTTACCGTTGGGGGCCGGTATTAAGATACTATAGATAATAATATAGTATTTTTTTCTAATTTCAGATTAATACCGCACAACTCAATATTATTATTCTTGTTAAAATTAATATAGTCACATGAAAATATAGTTTTGATAAAAATGGCATCTCCATCTTCGCCATCAGGTCTATCTTTACGTATTATATTATAACCAGGGTGACGAATATTATATGAAGCTTTGTACCATGTTCCGAAAATTAGCTCTATATCAAAATGTGTCCTTTCGCATAAATGTTTGAATAACTGATGATCAGCGAATGCCGACCTGGCATTCCATTGTACTATTTTAATTTGTTGATCAGACATCACTACAATTTTAAAAAGCATCAGAAACCAGCTTTGTGAATTAGACCCAGAAAAAATATTTTGTATGTAAGACATTTCTTTTGCTGAACTAAATGTAGTTGTCATGTTATCAAATGAAGCCCGCATCATTTTGTGTTTAACGTCTTCAAACGAGCTACTCATAAGTGTCAGCGGCATCCCTCTACGTCTTTTACTAGGGTTAGTTCCTTCTGTACTATTTACTATTCCTCATATTAAGTGTAAAGTATTATAAAACAATCCGAAAAAAGTCTTTTCCAATCGTGAAACTCAATTCTTGTACAAAATGAAACAGTACGGGAGTAGATACTTGACAAAACAATAGAAAGTAAAACTAAAACGCAGCAACAAACAACAGATGTATAGCAATTATTAGTTATGCTATAATAATACAAATCATGCAATTCAATATTCAGCAGGACATAAATGAAGCGAAATAAGAAAGATGACAGTGAACAAGAAAATAAGTGAATTGAATTTAGAATCTTCCATTGCTAGCGAAACGTGGTGGTATGTACAGTCGTGTGCATAAATCCGTTGTACAAAATGCAGAACAAATTTGCGGAAAACACGTCCACAAACGCATATATTTTTATCGGGCACAAGAATTTGTGGTAAATGTGACACACAATGTAAGTTTTTACTAATGTAGACGCGACTTCACAACGGATTAATGCACACGACTGTACATAAACAGGAAAACTGAAAAGTGAGGGAGAATAGATTTTGAAAATGTTTTCTCAACCTGCTCTGCGAATTTTTAAAATAATAATAGCAATTATTATAGATAATGATTATTCGAACATGTTCTATTATATTTTGGAAAGTTCTGGAATATATTTATGTATTTAAGAAATCAACAAGTATTTGGAATCTGCAGAAACAAGATATTTAATTTAACGGTTGCTGGATTTTGGGGTCACTGAAAACTCCAGGATTGATTGAGAACTTGTACCTACGTTTCGACCAATAGGATCGTTTTAATGTAGCCCTGATGAAGGTGTAATATACACCAAAACGGTAACACAAGCTTTTGATCAATCCTGGAGTTTTCATTGACACCAAAAGCCATACTCCAGAAACCTAAAAATGATAAGATTGGCTCTTAACATGCGATAAAAAGATATTTTATTTTGAAAATTATACTTTCTTCCCAAGAAAAAGGATGACAGGTAACTAATAGAAAGAAATAATGATAATTGAGATTTTTTTATTGTCCGTTGGATAGTATAGTTTTTACTTTTATGTCTTATAGGTACTTTTAGCTTCAAGATTACTAGATTTATTTAAAAAAAAATAAATCACTCGTATATCTAGGTACTTCGCATCAATGATTTTCATTAGTAAACTCCTCCATGATTGTCCAACACAAATTGAGCATAGCAATAACTGAGTAAATTGGAAAAAAAATCGGAATCCACAATATAATGTGATTAAACATTAACAAATCTCAACCATCTACTATCCCGGTCCTGTATTATGCTATACTAACCTATGAACTGTGATTCCAGTCGATTTTTTTTATCGGTAGCGTCTCCACTCGCACAACTTCTCAGGAAACATAGAACCATAATTGAGAAATGTAACAACACACAAAAATCACAAAATAATCCTCACAACACTGCCAGAACCCAGAAGAACCGTTCTAAAAACGTAAACAAACACTTTGACAGAACGATCTTGGTATGATGGCTAAAGTGATCCCATTTTAGTCACGTGATGTCGTCTCCACCCCTTTCTACCTCCATGTGGAGTATGGTATCATGAAACCATTCCAGTTTGGTCTGTCATTACCGTCACTTTCAGCCAATCGGCGAGCTGACATTGATGACAGACCAGACTGGAATGGTCTCATGACATGATACTAAAACAAGCAAGGTATGATCAATTGTCGGACAAATTTCGAACAGAAGCGCGCATTACGTCATGAGGAGACCAACATGGCTGAACTAATGTAAGACAGACGCTGCATTGATGGAATGGCATGCACATAGTCCGATGGTCCTCTGCAATAACGGCCCAATTCAAACTGTTATAGTTTTTCAGGAGAGCATATTGAAGAATATGCGTTGCACAATTTCCAAGATTTATGATATTAAAAATAAAAAGTATTGAATTTTTCTATTGTGAATTTGTTGAAGGGTACCTTTGGTAAGATATTATCCAAAGGATGTATAAGAAATTTGAAAAAAATTGTACTTTGTTTCGAGTTGTGTCATTGTTCATTCGAAAAATTCTTCACCTTCGACCATCATCTTTTTGATACAACATAATCTTTTCCCAAAAAAGTGACAAAAAAACCAATTGATTAAAAAAAATATATTTTTTTTTTATAAAAGCTAGCATAAAATTTTTGTATTATATTTATTTCTACTAGCTTCAATAGACCTTCTTTTTTCTTTTTATCCAAAAACCTACGGACATATCATATAAACGCTTCAAGCTGAATGATTCTCCTGCACTAGCAGCACCTCGTGTGTTTCGCTTCTGAGACAATACAATGTCAATTTCTCGATACTGTTCATCAGAGTATTTTTGTTGATTCCTTTTTTCAATTCGAGACACAGCAATATCACTGATACGAACCTATTCATTGCTTGAGTCTTCAAAGCCAGATGCTTTGATGTTGTTTGACAAATCTTTGAGATCAAAAAATGAGTCAAAACACAGTTCTGTTACTGCGTACGGCGATCCCTTTTTTTTGCAGATCCGATCAATGTTACATATTGTTGAGGGGTATAGATGGGCCCTCGCTTTAACGATTTGCTAATTTCTCGTTGGATAGTTGCATGGACACTGTCGCCTTCATTCTGCGTATGACCTTTGACTAGAAAGTTGTGTGTGATTGAAGCTGCGGACGGAATACTCATACATCAGAAACACACATCGGTTTTTATTTTGTCCACAACAATTGTCTGAGTAGAATATTATATTAATCATTTGTTCAATTTTCGAAGCTTCCTCATCTAGTTGTGCAATATATAGCCAAAGACATGTCGCAATCTCATTAGCACCTCTTATCCCTTGTGTTTCATCCCAAGTGTTACACTGAGCATTGTTTGTTGCCAAATCACAGACAGTGAAGTTGAAGGCATTTGTTTTGGACACGTAATAAAATGCCAAAGTAATTCAGCCTGTTATCTTCCTTCGCCTTTTGTTTGTCCTCTTCTTCTTGTCCTCGAGATAGATTTTTCTCTTTTTGATGCTCCTGATATTTTAACTGCAACGCGGCCTTTGCGTCTTCAACAGCATTTTCGTATTGAGCACAATCCTCGCATTGATCCTTTCTAGGTTGAAAAAAAAAATATTGAATTCATTATTAAAAACTTTGGCATACATTTGATAGCTCGCAGGCTGTGCACTATGTTGCGTCTTCCAAAGCTCCACAAAGTCTCTATATATCGCTTGCATGCAACGTGAAACAAATTCGCGTTGTCTTTGTAAGTCGCCAGTCTTCCAGAAGTCATCAAAAATTGCTTTTTGATGATCCTCCGAAACCTTTCTTGAACATTTGTGACGGCACTTTTTATCATCACACACTGGGCCAAGTGCTTTCTCTTTTACTACTTTTTCACTTCGAGAAATATACTCGTTCCCGCTATTCCTCAGACGTTCCGCCACTGATCTTTTCCATGAGCCAATGTGGCTTTTTCTCTTCCTAACAAGAGTTGTTGCCTTGAGAGCATCTAATGAATCATCAGTATCACTTTCGTCCGAGCTTTTGTCGCCAATTGATGATGGAGCAAAAGTTTTTTCCCTATTTGGTAACACATAAGTTTTATCTGCAATGTCATCGTCTTGATCCTCTGAGAAAGATGCGGTAGATGAAGATTCAGATGAACTGTCAGATGAACTCTCAGTAGATGAACTTCCAGACAAACTCTCAGAAGATGTTTGTTTTATTGCTGGTATGGTTGAACGTAAAACACTCAAATATACTTGGTTTACTAAAATTGAAAAATAAAAACCTGTGATAAGTTTTTGAAATGATATTTTGCTATTGTTAATTACCATTTGCATTTTGTTCAGCTTCCACATAATTTTCAGCTACATGTGGTATGAGTGAAATTTTTTTGGATATATCCAAGATCAAATGCTCACCGCTTGGAATAATATTGTCTGAATTAAATGAAGAAAAATCATTAATTTGAAAGAAACTTTATTATTTCTGTTCACTTTTTTTTTCAGATGAGTCCAATGTTGCTATCTCTAATGGATTTGAAAAGTTCTCAATGGCATATTCGGGTGTTTGCATATTAGTTTCGTGGTCATTTTCAAACGGTTCAACCGTGAAGGATATAGAGTTTCCTTTCGGCGATATTGCGGAATGTGTAATGACGTTTTTTTTCTGGTAAATCACCTTCCGAGTCTTTCCTCCGATTTTTCAATGGTTGTAAAATTTTATTCCCGCGAGTTGGTAGACGTGACACTCGACGTGACATCGTTATAATCTTAACCAAATGAAAAAAATCCATCAATTTGACGATGTAAATCAAAATGAAATCTGAATATACCTCACAATTATATCGAATATCGACACAATAAATACTTATGCCGACATGCATCTTATTCAATCCGTAAATTGCACTTACCTCATCAACAATAAAGACTCAAGACAAAATATGCTTCTGTTTCACTAACAATTTTCTCCAGTCAGTGGTCCTTCAATATTGAACAATGGCACAACACAAAATAAGCCGTTGTTTCACTGTAAAAATCCTCCACTCGATGCAACTTCAATATCAAACAGCGGCACAACACAGAATAAGTCGTTGTTCAAAATAAACTGAACGCTCACACGTGCCCACAAGATGTAATTTTTTGACTCATGCCACTATTACCTAAAAGTAGTCCATGAACCTATGATTGTTGGGTCACAACTGTGAGATGAGTCGGTATTCAGTAGGCGTTAGAACGCATGTTAAATTTTGCCAAAACGACACAACTGCGCCCTGTATTAGTCCGAGTCGTAATTCAAGAAGTGTCGGTGTTGCACATCATAGATATGGTTGTTATAAAAGTAATCCGCTATTAAACTGGATAATTCGAGTTGTGCCGTTATTGCAGAGGACCATACGTTAATTTATGTCAATCAGTAAACAATCAGCCTACAGCATTTTTGACTTTTGACGTTGGACAGCCGTCAGAACGCATAGTCGTCGTCGCCAACTCATCGGAAGAAAAAGAAGAATTGACGTTTGTTTTCGGGATTTTGAGGATTTGTTCTGCCTTTTGAACATGTTTGATTCTAATTCGAGAAAAGAACGTGGGTACCTGGATGTATACCTACTAAAGTTCATTTTTTATTTAAAGTTACAGTGACGGATCAAAATTGGAGGTTGAAGGTTGGCAAAAAAAAATAAATGCCATTAAGTGCTTGCTAACTATAATGAAGAGAATTGATAATTGATTATAAACTTCATTTTCTCGATTAAAGAAGGTTTTTTATCACCAATTTCAAAATTATCATCACTGTCTATTCTCAAACTTGTTTTTCTATCAAATCAAAAACATTTTGAACATAGCAAAATAAAACGAATCACAGTTCAATCTATGATTTTTGTAATAGAACATGTTTGCCAACCTTTAACCTACAATTTTGATCTGTCACTGTAACTTTAAATAAAAAATGAACTGTATGAACTAAGCATTTGCGGTTTTGATAGTGAATACACTTTTTTCTAATAAATTTTGGTATCCTTTTTTCCAAAGTGAGTGAACCAGTGAGTCGTTTGTGCTTTGTGCATAAAACGCCAATATTTTGTGCGTGTGTGTTTTTATTTAAAGTTTATGGGGTAATGTGTATGGACGATAAAAAAAGCATTTGCCAGAATTGTCATCATTCATGAGAAAATCAATACAAAATAACGGTACACATGACCAGAGAAAGAGGGAGATTGAAAAACTCATTCTATACCCAATTAGAAAAAAGATTGATCTATTTTCTCTTGTTTTTTATTAATGCTCTTCCTTAATATTCGGACAATTCGAATAGACTTTCTAAAATTAAGCATACTCAAATCAGAATAATTGATTGGGTAAAAATGTCATTTTCAATGCACAACATCGAAATTCCTCCTATAACACTTTCGCACCCATGAGTTGCGAATATCGTCGGCCGTTGGAAAACGAAAGAATCGGTTCCATGCCCTCACATGACTTTTACTGGTTTTATTATGGTCATCACAGCACTGCACAGAGAACCATTGTTCAAAGTACTAAAAAATTAATCAATAATTTGAGGCCACAGCACATCACCTCTAAAAATATTCAACTTGATTACGATGGATACAAAAAACAACTTCACGTTGTAACATCGCCCAACTTCACTTACCTGGGTCTCCTATTGACGTCAGCTTA
The DNA here is from genome assembly GCA_958502075.1 of Orchestes rusci. Classification (NCBI taxonomy): domain Eukaryota; kingdom Metazoa; phylum Arthropoda; class Insecta; order Coleoptera; family Curculionidae; genus Orchestes; species Orchestes rusci. The sequence goes on from OY293307.1 coordinate 19,144,560, forward strand.
ACCTGTGATAATTTGCAAACTATGCAATGAAATAATCAAATGTCGATCAATCACTGATTCGGGAATGTGATTTGAGCACGAACCTGAATCAATGATCATTTCCATAACTATGAAACAATGTGGGGATATCAGAAAAGAATGTTAATATTGAGGATCTACTTATCAGTCAAATTAAGCATCAGTTTGAACGGGAACTGGAAGGTGATATGGAAATAAAGTTGGTCAAAAAAGTAAATCCAAGAAATAAAAAGTATACCAATATTATATTGGAAGTCCACCCGATTCTATTCAATGATCTTATCCCCCGAGGAAAAGTGTTCATGGGTTGATAGAGTTTCCAAGTTTATGAGTATGTGAGTGTACTACGCTGCTACAAGTGTTGAAAATATGGACATAAGGCCAGCAATTGTCGTCACGAGTGGTATGTCCATTATGTAATGAAGATCATAAAAGTGATGATTTTAAGTCAAAGAAAGAGGTATGTTCAAATTGCAAATTTGCTGCGGATATACTAAAAATTGCCAATATTGACTACAGACATACAGTGTTTTACAAAAACTGTGCAGGCTATATTAAAGAGGTTGAAAGAATTAGAGCACGTACTTATTACATCTAGCAATCACAGATAAAATCAGACATCTCAAAAGACTCAAATCCACAACATCTGCTATTGCTTATGTGAATATACAGGGAATCACGTCACATCTTGAAGAATTGGCCGATCTGATTTTGCCGTATATCTATTAATAACTATATGGGAAGCAATTTTACACGCTTGATGCCAGGATGAGATAGAAGATCCCGTGTACTATATATTTTTCGCATAAGTCTATCCTTTTCTATCGCGAGGTTACGGTTTCCTCGCGATAGAAAAGGATAGACTTATGCGGAAACCAAGCGAAAACTATACAGTACAGCGGAATCTCTATCTCATCCTGGCATCAAGCATCGGTCGTTGTTCAAATGGGACGGTTCCCATATAGAGTTGATAGATATATGCATTTTGCAATAGTGAATCTCACGTCACCCTGGATATTCAGTGTGACCCATTTGTTTTGGGAACACCCTGATAAAAAGTTTATTTCTTAACCGATTTGGTTCGTTTTTTTTTTGGATTGTAGAGCTCAAAAAATTTTATATTCTTGGCAAAAAGTGACCTTCGCCATTTTGACTTCAAGGCCTACTATGTTAGTTTTTAAGAGCAAAATTTCAGGAAACCATATTAGCGATTTTTTTAGAAAAAATCTGTGTGCGCCACTGGATTCAGCATCCTTTAAAACGGGTCTATACAAATTTTCAACCGAAAATATCAAGTTGAAAAAAATTAAAAATTCGCACTTTAACAATCTTTGAATGAATTTCAAAAATTTTATATTTTTGAATTTATTTATTTTTGAAAAAATACGATGGAATAATTGGTATTGATTTAATAAAACAACTCAAAGCAGAACTTGACATTGGTAAAAAAGAAATATTAACACCTTTGGTTAGAATCCCAATTATCCAAAATGAAGTTCAATCACCAAAACAAAATAAAAATTTGATTGACAATTATTCTATTGAAACACCCCAATGATCACAGAAATGATCGTGAAACTACTAGTAAATTTGGAAAATGGTTCTGCTTTCTTTGACTATTTGAAATTTGGGAATTTAGTAGAAACTCCTCAAGCTGTTGTCAAAGTTGAAAATAATTTCGCATTTACTTCAATTTCTAACGGACGTGATGAATCAATCAGACTTCGAATTCATAAACCCTCTGAAGTTGAAAGTTTAAATATCAATGAAGTAAACTTTTAGAAAAAAACAATTTTCCACTAACACCTGAATTTGTCAAAAATAAAGATAATACTTCGAAATCTAGTTTGAAAAATCTAAGATTAGAACATTGCAATCTCGAGGAAAGGAAAGCAATAAGAGACCTTTGTTTTGAATTTAGAGATATTTTTCATTGTGACCAATTACCCTCAACTTTTACTAATCAAATACAACACCCTATCAGTTCAAGCGACAAAACAGCAATTTTCACTTGAAGTTCTCCATACCCAAAAATTCAAAAAAAAGAAGTTAGAGATCAAATTAAAAAAATGCTAGAACAAGGAATTATTCAAAATTCAATTTCTCCTAGGTCAAGTCCTATTTGGATTGCTCCCAAGAAGCTGGATGCTTCAGGAAAAAGAAAATGGCGTCTTGTGATTGATTGTCGTAAACTAAATGAAAAAACAATCAATGATAAATACCCCCTTCCAAACATAAGTGACATTTAAGATAAATTAGGCCGATGCCAATATTTCACACTGGATTTAGCAAGCGGTTCTCATCAGATTGGAATGAAACCTTCCGATATACAAAAAACAGCATTCTCAACAAAAAACGGACATTACGAATTTAAAAAAATGCCTTTTGGATTAAAAAACGCACCATCAACTTTCCAACGAATGATGGATAATATTTTAAGAGGTTTACAAAATGAAGAATGTTTAGTTTATCTTGACGATATTTTTATTTTTAGTACGTCTCTTTCCGAACACATGGATAGATTAAAAAAGGTTTTCAATCGTTTAAGACAAGCAAATTTTAAAATTCAATTGGACAAATCGGAATTTTTAAGAAGAGAAGTTAATTATTCAGATCATGTTATTACGCCAAATGGAGTTAAGCCTAATCCAGATAAAATTAGTGCTATCAAGAAATTTCCAAATCCAAAGACTCAAAAAGAAATCAAAAGTTCTCTTGGATTGGTAGGCTATGAAAGGAGATTCATAAAAGATTTTGCCAAAGTCACCAAACCAATGACACAATGTTTAAAGAAAAATAATAAAGTAATTCATGATCAGAACTTCATAACATCTTTTGAAACTTGTAAAAATTCACTTTGTAACTTCCCAATTTCACAGTACCCTGATTTTCCAAAGGCATTTATTTTAATAACAGATGCATTAAACGTCGCCTTAAGCGGGCTTGCCACTTATGCAACTATGCATGCAACCACGCATGCAACTACGCATGCAACATGTCAAGAACAAACGCATGCAATTGTGCTTGCCACTTGCGTCTTGCATAATGCTGTTTCCATGTATGCCTCTATATTTTTCACACATAACAGGAGTTTAGATTTGATGTTAGTTGTGTTTCTCGTCTTTTCACCAATGTCGAATGCTACTCCAGCAGCAATTGCAACAATTTCTATGTTGCAATTGCTGCTGGAGTAGCAATTATTGTAACCATAACTTCTATTTTTTTGTCGGCAGATTATATTTATCCGCAAGAAATTGTTGAGCATCACTTCGTTTGAATTTGTCGTTGTGATTATTGTCAGATGCCTTCCAAAGGCAGGTTAAATTGTGGTAATCCTCAACGATATTCTTTTCATTCGACCACTCCGTTTTTCGCCTAGACATACAGAACTAAATTTTGAAGGAAAAACGATATTTTACTGTGGATATTCTTCAAAAAAACGTTCGAGAGGCAGATAGATGCACGTGTCTCCCGCTACCAAATCAAAAGACTTGCGTCTACCTGCAACTGCCTCGTGCGTAACTACTTTTGGCATGCCTCTTGCTTGCGTCTACGTGCCTCCACGCATGCAACCGTTGCACGGGTCTGTATTGCATGCGTAGTTGCATAAGTGGAAAGCCCGCTTTAAGTGCAGTCTTATCAAAAGGCCAAGTCGGTTCAGACAAACCGATTGCGTTTGCATCTCGAACTTTGAATGAAAGTGAATCTGAATATAGTACTATCGAAAAGGAATTGCTAGCCATTGTATGGGCATGCAAATATTTTAGACCGTATTTGTTTGGTAGAAAATTCACGATTTACACTGACCATAGACCTCTAGTTTGGCTTTTTAATCTCCGTGAGCCTAATAGTAAACTCGTAAGGTGAAGATCAAAACTAGAAAATTTTGATTATGATATTTTATATAAAAAAGGAATATTAAATGTTAACGCTGATTGTTTATCTGGAATTCAAATTAATCCTCTTGATACTGAATCAATGAATAATAATCCTGGAGATCCAGAAGACCAATTTGACTCACTCGACTATCTCAAAAAGATCACTGAAAGTTTTGAAACTTCTAAGACTAGTGAACTAAATAAACCATCTACCAGTAAACATCAAGTTAAAAATCCAAAACAGATAACAATCTCATCAGACGTTCAAATCAAACCACCCTTTCAAATTCAACAAGAAAACTCAAATTCTCAAATGCAATACAATACTCAAATACACAACATTCCACATTCAATGAAACAACTAACACCGGAATAAAAATTTTAGACGGAATGATTTATAATAAAGTAAATCAAATTTTAGTTTTTCCCCATGTTTTTCCGAAATTGAGTGTAAAACAAGAAAATTATTCACATCATAAAATAATCAGAGTAAATATTCCAAAAAGTGAAGATGAAAATTTAATACTTGAATTTCTCAGAGATTACACAAACACTGGAAAAGTATACTGCATGTATTTTCATACTTTTGAATTATATGCTCAATTCAACAACGTCTACTTGAGACATTTTTCAGAAAAAGGACCTAAACTAATTAGATGCACAAAAATGGTAAATACAATAACTGATTTAGAGGAACTAATAATTTTGACTGAAAACCATCATGAAGGCAAAAGTAATCACAGAGGTATCTATGAAACTCTTGAATATCTTAAAAAAAAAACTATTATTGTATAGGAATGAAAGATACAGTGACAAAATTAATAAACTCTCATGATATTTGTCAACGTGCTAAGTATGCAAGGAAAAATCCATACACCCCTATTATGCTGACTGATACACCCTCGAAACCTTTTCAAATAGTTCACATTGATGTTTTCTATCACGACAATCCTAGTTATTTAACTCTTGTCGATGCCTTTACAAAATTTGGACAAGCCATCGAAATACCTGGTAAGAACGCAATTAGTATTTCAAATTCATTAATAAAGTATTTTAGTTTTTGTGGTATTCCCGAAAAATTAGTTATTGATAATGGAACCAAATTCAATAATGAAACAGTGAAGGAAATTCTAAATTTACATAGGATTAAAATTCACTTCACAACCTCACAACATCATAAGTCAAACAGTATAGTTGGACGTTTTCATTCCACTCTCATTGAACATTTGAGACTTTTCAAAAAATCTTTTCCCAATGAAGAAATATTAATAGAATATGCAATTATTGCATATAACAACTCCATCCACAGTTCAACAAAATACACCCCTTCTGAATTAACCCATGGACATACTAATTCACGCGATCCAAATGACATTTTTGCTCTAAAGGAATTTTTCACAGAGTACGCGGCAAATCATAGAAATAAGTTACAACGCGTCTATCAAAAAGTCAAAGAAAATCTTGAAAATCAATAACGGGTACTCTGGATCAAAAAGATGCTGAACGTTTTGAATCAGTCATCAAAAAATTGTCATCAAACCAACAAGACATTAACTCCGTAGTCAAAAATCAAATATCACTTTTTAAAGAGTCGATTGAAATATTTCAAAATAACATCAAAAATATATCAAGAAATGAAATTCAATTGAAAGTCCGCATCGATAAAATTGAGGATACACTTCACAAAATTCATGTGACAAACCTGTCAACTTATTACTATTTTTACATCGAGATGATAGTCTCCCAAATAATAGCGGAATTTCAAATACTACATGACATTTTCGAGAAAATTGAAATAGCCATCACGTTTGCAAAGTTAAATACTTTCCATGACTCAATGATCCGACCTGATGAGCTACTAAACGAAATCAAGACAATTTCAAAGTACATAGGGTCAAATAAAATACCTTTTGATACAAAACCAGAAAACATCTTACTTTTTGAAAAAATAATGTCAATTGAAAGTTACAGCAAAGAATCCAAAATTGTCCTAATCATTGAAGTTCCAATTGTTGAAAATGAAAATTATTATCATTCTCATTTGTATCCATTGCCAGTTCAAAAAAATAATTCATTTGAAATGATCATTCCTCAAGCAAAATTTCTAATTTTAAATGAGCAGAATCACATTTTCATTAACAGTCCGTGTAAAAAGATCATTCCTGAAGAATTTATTTGCCACGAATTAACTCCTGAGAAAACTCCTGAGGATCCACCATGTGAACTACAGTTATTGAAGTATTCAAAACAAGTTACAAACTGTCATGTAACGCAGTCCAAATTCAACGCCTGAAAGTGAAGAAAATTGAAGAAAACAAGTGGATCATCATCTGTCCTTCAACAACGATTGCAACCCAGAAATGCGGCAAGAACTTCGAAAATGTGCCTCTTCAGGAAACCTTCTTACTAGAAATGGACAAAAGATGTGAAGTGCGGTTGAAAAATTTCATCATTCAGACCTTCGAAAATTCAAAAAAGGAATTCAAAAATATCGAACTTCCAGAAATCTACTTCACAATATTCGGAAATTAGACACTATCGAACCGGACTCTTTCACTTTTGAAACTATTAATGGCTGGACTCTTGTATTGTACCTTATTATTGGAATTGTGGTTTTTGTACTTGAGTTCAAGATTTACAGAAAAGACCTGAAGTTCATGAAGTCTCTCCAAAGGACAATCAAACAACCCGATTGTGACATCAGCAGCCTACAATCCCTTGAAGCCACGGTACCAAAAAATTCTGTGCCAAACCCCAGAATTTTCAACTAAGGGCGGAGGAGTTATTGGATGCTGAACAATCTTTTCTATTGTATTCAATTTATGCGTAGTACTGCAATAATTTAGCTTAGTCAGCAATTGTTAGTTTATAAATATAGTAACCAGCCTTAGTCATTAGCATTTTCATGTCTAAACTTTTAACCAGTAAGGTCAAGATGTTTTAAAGTTCACATACTTCAAAATAAAATCTTTTCTTAAAACCTTTCATCTACGTCTCAACATTTATTTTGGATAAATAGAAAGATGAAAGAAACGTAAAAAGAGTATTGTTTCACAAAAACTGAGAACGATTGGAATAGTTACAAGCAACGAAGAAACTTAGTGGTTTTGATTATCCAATCACAAAAAAGAAAGTATTATGATGAAAATATTGATAAATGTGAGCATGATGGGAAAAGAAGATGGAAAACTTTGAAGAAGATGATGGGGAATAATAAACAAAGTGCCTATTGATAAACGATTGATTTTGAAGTAAAAACGGGAAGTTTGGAGGATAAATTCAATACCTTTTTTTCCAACAGTTTGGATAAAATTTCTGACAGTATTGAGACCAGAAATTGTAAAAGTTTGATGTTGTGGGAGATCCATTGCTTTACTCAATCGATAAATCACTCGAAACTGGGACAATACCAAACGCCTTGAGAATTAGTACCATAGTTCCTATACCAAAAGTAACGGAACCCAACACTCCGGCAGATTTTTGCCCCATAAATCTTCTACCAGCACTAGACAAGTTCATTGAAACCATCGTTTGCCAGCAACATTTCTTCATTGTGCAATCCGGCTTCAGAAACAAGCATTCCTGTGAATCTGCTATCAAGTATGTTTGTGCAGAATGGAGAAAGTGCCTCAATGAGAGTGAAAAAATGCTGTGTGTGTTCGTTGACTTGAAGCGGGCATTTGAGACTCTTGACCAGAATATTTTAATAAAAAAAAACTTATTTCATATGGTGTGGATCATAAAGCAGTGCTGTGGCTCAAGAATTTTCAAAATAACAGATATCATATCACTAGAATAGGCGACAAAGTTTCTGATAAAACGAATAGTGTATTAGGAGTCCCACAAGGTAGTGTTCTTGGTCCGTTGCTTTTTATAATCTATATAAATGACATCTATAGATCTATGAAAAACTGTACTCTCAATTTATTTGCGGAAGCCACATTCATTTCTGTTTCTGGTGAAAATTATATTGAAATTACTTACAATTTGAAGAATGAACTCAACGTTTTGTATGATTGGCTCTGCCAAAATAGACTGAAGCTGAATAACAGTAAGGCCCAATGTATGATAATCGGATCTGAGAGGAATTGTGAACGGTTTCAGGAAATGGATCTTTCACGGTATATAAACAACGTTCCAGTTAATTTTGTCAAAGAAAATAAATATCTTGGAGTTATATTGGACTCGCAACTGAATTTTTCAGCTCATGTGGATTTTTTTGTGTAGGAAGTTGGGCAAAAAAAATGTTTCTTTTTTCCGACGAGTTTCTTCAACTTTGTCTTCATGGACAAGAATGACAATTTACCAAGCGATTCTGTTGCCTCACTTCAACTATTGCTTTTCATTGTCAATATCTTGTTCAAAAGAGGACATACGGAAATTACAGTTCATGCAAAATAAAATTATGCGTATATTATTGACCAGACATAGATATACTTCAATTTCATCTATGTTAGAGACATTGAACTGGTTGAATGTGGAAAAGTATTATTAGGGCAGATCTTGTACTTATATACAGTGAGGACACGTAGGTTGGATTAAATTCATTCAAATTTCAGGGGTTTGTTTTTTGGAAAAACGCTCGGACACGACGATTTTCATTTTTGACTGCAATTTTTTTTCTACACTTTAAATTATTTATTTATTCCAACCTACGTGTCCTCACTGTATAAAATCGAACATAATAAGATCTACATTGCTTCAGAAAGCATTATTTTATCAAGGATTTGACGAATTGCCTGATGACATAAAAACTGCCCCAATGTAAAGTATTTTTTGTAAAAAACTTATGGCTCAATTGTTACGAGGTTGAAAATGCATGTTACTTTGTAAGTTAGATTATTGTAAGAATTAGCTAATGCTAAATAAATAACATTTTCATTTCATTTCATTTCATTTCATGAATAATAACAAATAATTTCATTCAAAGTGTATGTGATTATTGTGTTCAAGAATTAGTAATGTTTCATGGGTCAGTTCGTTTTTCTATACTTTTTTTTATTTCGCTTAAGAAATGACCCAACTATGAGTCCTTTCTCAACTTTGAACGCCTTCCATTCTTTCATTATAAGTTTTAGACCCAACAAACCTGGAATCAAAATATTCGTACGAGATGGAAGAAATTATTGGAATTCTAATATACAGGGTGTTCCATTAAAAAAAATACAAGTCAAGATTGCTACAAACTCTTTGGGGCACCCTAAACTATGGGTATATTTTCAAAACATAGCCTCTTTGATCAACTATAATGTACAAAGAAAAATTATCCAAATTCCTCACCATTTTCCCACAATCGTCCACCTCATCTTGGTTGCACCACCCTGTGCACTTTAGCTCAAAGGTCAAATAGGAACCCTCATAGATACCTTTATCTGTGCGAAAACTTGTTATTAGGAAAAGTTGATTGGAACAAAAATATCACCCATCATATTTTTTCTACAGCCGTGCGGAAAATAAGTTTTTCCGTCTTAACTAGTGCGGAAAAATTTTTTGGTACGCAAACTGTAGTTTTCGGCACTCATACCTCAATAGCACAGCACATAAACAAAAGCCTGCTTGAACCCCTGATCCGAGTGTGTTCTATTGGCTTGGCAACGTTTAAATCAACTACTGTACCATGCAGAAGATCTCTATCTCTCCGCTCGCATCTAAATACACTGGACTACAACGATCTCAAATGACCGGCTCTTGTCGCATTAGAAATAGCAAAATTTCAAGAAAATAATGAAATCACCTAGTTCGCCCTAAATGGTCGCCGTGTGTCGCGAGACGAAAGGGATAGGGAAATACTCGGCACATTTATTTCCAATGGATTGCATATCTTCTGGTTTTTTCAATCAACGGTGCTACTTAATAATGAGCGTGTCTGTTCAAAGCTTAACACGTTTAATGTCATAGGTTCAATAACACCGGTCAACAAAAATTCACAAATAAAAGTGGATTTTTCAAATTGGCTTTGGTTTTTGAGATAATCTATACAATCAATTTCCTTAAAATCATGACATGATATAATAATCATAAATGCCAAAGCTCCACTTTTCTCGACTATTCCACTCTTGTTTACCTTTTTTTTTTGTGGCCTTGTGATCGGCTATACATATTGATCAGTATAGCAGTTGTACAATTGCTTAGCGTCAAGGTTTTTTGTATTCTTATATCTTCAAATTACATTGTCTTCACTATAGTGACAAGAGCGGTTTTGAGGGGAGGAGGTTAAGGAGATAATTCCTCCATAGAGCAGGGTACATATACAAAAACAAATTTATATTATCTCTTTTTGGAATGGTGAACAGAACAGCCATATCAGAAACAAAATCAATCAAAACACGATCAAAGCTGGGGCTAAGAGTCTTGATTTATTCATTTTTGGTTGCCGAAAATTTCGAGATTTGATAAAATCGCGAATGAGCATTCAAAAATGTTTTGCCTACGGTGCATTTCAAGACATCTCACGTGATGTTACCCCCCTCAACATTTTGCTCCAAGACCGCCGTTGACTAGTGAATGCTTAGTTATGATCTGTAGTTTTGTGGCGCATCCATGATTTACCAGATTTTTTTGGTATTTCGCCACACCCTATCAAAAAACAATCAAACTAGTGTTTATAAACCGGATCTTCTGTATTACCTGAAAAAAAGTCTATCACTTAACAATAAAACCTATCGATATCAAACGTCTTAGAAGTGAATCTGCTTCCGTCGTGAGTGGAACCTCAAAAAAGGAACGATTAATTTGGATTCAAAAAATATTGCTTGTTTTTGTGTGATCTCTCAGCAAAAATGTTTTTTTTGGTGTTTATGGCACAAAATGTCACTTTTACTGACATTGAAGTGTATGCACTTGATTGTTTAACTTTTCATATGTTGAGTATTTGATATTCAGACACTTGATTATATTTTGATCTTGAAAACGAAAAATCAAGACCCGCTCAACAAAAAATTGAAGTTGAAATAGATGGCTCATTTGAATTGCTTAAAAAATGACCACTAAGGTCTGAAGAGGGTGTTTTGCAGCAAACCTTCCAAAATACAACTATTATAAGTTTTTTTGAATCTGCTTCTATCGTGAAATTCCACAATGCAGATAATATGACTTCACTGAACATTGTTTATCAATCATTTGACATCATCAAGATGCTGCTAAAAGAATCTTGCATCATGATGAAATGAAGCAGATCTCGCTTACAACTTTCGGGAGTGATGACATGGCCGAGAAAAGCTAAGGAATTCAGACTTGTCTGGCTGAACTCTCAGATCAACTTCCCTCAATGTTTTGAAAACTATGCGAATGTGATCGATATGTTTTGGTGATGATTTAGAAAAGATAACGATATCGTTCATGTAGACGAAACAAAATTTGTAGAGGAATTCACGCAAGATCTCGTCCATCATGCGTTGGAATGTCGCTGGAGCGTTCTTGAGCCTTTTTGAGAACTACCCAGACTGAAGCGGAATATGAAGAGATATATGTCTTGATGATTTTATTGTCCAGGAGTTTTTGGATTTGAGATTAAATCTCGATGTTCATACTGGGTGTATGACGGAAGGATTTTACGTAGATGAGGAGATAGTTGGTGGTCCGTATATGATGTTTGATTTGACTGGAGAATGAGAGATCACAATCTTCATGGTACATAATGTCCTTGAAATCATGACAAAGAGGAAGAGTGTTTGATTTTTCAAGAGGGGTGAGATGATCTAGACGAAGTTGCGTTTCAGGGATGAATTGATAACTATTTGATTGAGAGGGATCAAACAGATCGAATTGATCTTGGGGAATTACACGGAATCTTTGATAAAAATTGACATCAACCTTTGTGTTTGGATTGGAGATTTTACAAAAACCATTGTGAACACTGACCAAATTATCAGGTATGACGTGATTATCTATAGAGAAAAAAAAGAGAATAGCTTTGCTTTTTTTGTTATTAACGGGAACAATGAGCGAGTTATAAGAGACTTTTTGCACCTCGTAAAATAACATCAGTTATTTCATCCGTTATGGTTAACTTTATTAAAAATGACATTCACTTCATCCGTTATTAGGAGAGGTTTTGCTCCACCGTGAATCCACTTTATTCGTTATCTTGCGTCTGACCAACAGACAAAACTAATGACAGTGACATTTCGCTAGTATCTATTTCTATTTTTATCTGTATCTTTAATGATTTTTCTAAAACATCGGACATACCTGAACGATATCATATTATAGTAAAATTGAGGATTGATAAAGTTATATTCAAAAAAGACAGACTTTGAACTTCACACAGCACCAGTGCTAAAAAATCAGTTCAACCTCCGACTTTCAACTTTTTTAAGATCATCTATGAATTACAGACACACACAAATTAGTTGGTTGTACAGAGCATAAACATTAAACAACAATAATATTTTTTTTTTGTAGGGACGTTTGGCACTGCTGCTAGGCAATTGGCCAGCTCAGTATATATAGATATGTAAGGGCACGTCATAGACGGCAGACGGGATCGTAGGGTAAGAAGGTGAAAACGGTTTTTTCATTCCTTGCAATGGGACGTACATTTTAACGTGGACTCCGGACCACGGTCCTCGACCCCATCGGAGCACACACTGATCTACCAGTGTGTACTGGAGAAACCGCTGCGCTCGCGGTGGAATTTAGCGACTTGCGAGTGTGTATTTTTGTTCTTCGTTCCCTACGAGAATATCCGATTCTCTCCGGCCTGGTTACCGGCGTGAATAGAGACAACAACTATACCTTTTACACTTTGCCTCGTGGGTTCCGACTTTTTACGGTCTATTGCCATTGCTGGGGATCGCACCCAGCACCGGGCCGGTTCCCACTAACTGACCCAACGCTTTACACGTTGCGCCAGCCCGGCCCAAACAATAATATATATAAGATGTCAGAAGCAGAGAAGTGGGGTTAGGTCCGAGTTAGGTCGTGTTCCGTGATTGAGTTCGTGACAAGATGTATCAGATTGTTGAGTAGATCAATCAAGAGAAGTATGAAATAGAGGAGAATTTTGTACTGGGTTTATTTTTTGTATGTAAAATATTTTATTTTGGTTTCCGTGATCATCTATTCTCATGTGAAGTAGATATTTGCATCTAATTTTGATCAATTGGTTGAGAAAAAATCATTATTAGCAGTAGTATCCATTTAATTTTACTCATTCCGGCAACATCGCTATTGAAAAAATGAGCATTACCATAACTATAAGCTCTCCCTAATTTCTCCGTAATTAAAGGAATCCGTTATAGTTTATAGGGAGTTTTTGAAGCTCTAATTTGACCCGTTATTAACGTTGCCGGTTATTCTGAGCTTGCGCAGAGGTCTGGAAATAACGGGATCGGTTATTAACCGATAACGTGTCACGTTATCTACGGAGCCTTAACGTTCGCTTAATAATCGTCGGTTATTTTCTCATGTTGTCATATTGATTACAGCATTATTTAATTATTACATAGAAATCGTGAAACATACAAAGTTACAATTTAGATTGTTAAAAATGACTACAGTGGAACTGGAATTGTAAGATTCTTGTCTTTTTATTAAATATCCAACAGAAACTGATCCTATGTTTTACAGCTTGGCAACAGTGTAATTGATGTTGATGGAGATCAGCTGTTTATCATTCCAGTCGGTGTTTTGCCCATGATACTCGTGGTTTTGTCTGAGTTACATTCAATTTAACTTCGAAGTGGAAGTGACAGATTTCCGCTTGTCAAACGAGAATTATGTACTACCATCCACATTGAAATTGGCGTAAAAGTAACTTTGAACACAAATTCAATGTAGATGGTAGCATATCATTATGATTCCCGTTTGCCAAGCGGACGTGAAATAAGATGTAAACCTTACATTTGGTAGTCTGAATCTGGTCCAATTTGGACCAAAATAATATCTTCCATATTTCATAATTCGTGCTGCTCTGCTAGGAATTTGGCGAAAATATCACAAAATCAAACTCAAAACATCAAAAACCAAAAACACAACAAATCTGATCACTATGATGACAGATGACATGGTGATGACACAATGCCAAACGTTAAATACGAGTTTCAGAATCTCTTTTTTGTGTCCGCTCCGTTATTAATGTTTTGTTTTCTGCGCATGCTTAGTATACGTTAATAACGTTGAAATTGATAAGGGGTTCAAAAACTCCCTAATAACGATAACGCATTGTGAATATGTCACTGCGCATGCTCAGAATATCGATAACCTCAACGGAATAAAAATTTGAAAGGTGCAAAAAGTCTCTATTGTCTACGGTTTGGATCGCTTTGAAAAGAGGTTTCTGTACGCTGAGGAAAATGGAATCTTGATATTTTAAAGAGTTGTAACGAAGTTACAAAATTTCCCGATTTTTCTGTCGTAATTTACAAATTCTCAAATTCATTTCCCATCTCTTTTTTAAGTCAATTCATATTTTCGTGTAACTCAGTCATTTATCTATCAATGGATCCCGTATTTTTTCTGTAATAATGTTGACCGTGAGATAACCAATAATCTATTAATTAAAATCTGTCCGTAATTTCCCTTCTTAATTTTCCCGCGTTAAAACAATTAATTATTTAACCACAAACCAAACGACCGGAAGCCAACCTACAACGACACATTCCGCGCATTGATTCAGCCGGGCAGTCCCCGCTTTTTGGTTTGAATTGAGAGCGTGAAAAGCGCCGAAAAAATAATCAGTAGGTACGGGTACAGAGTGCCCAGAGACTGGGAGTACTGCATCGCGAGCCGCACCTACTGACTGCCCGACCCGCCTCGAGAGCAAACCGCGATCTTTTCTAAATTCTTTTCTTTTAATCTCCACGAGGTAAGACGTTCTGAACCCGTAAAATGTGCCCGATTTTGGTCGAAATTCTCTCAAAGTAAAGCCGCGTTAAAGTAAAATAATCAACCGGGTGGGAAATTTCAGACTTCTTCAAGTTTTGTTCAGGTGAATTTTCTTGGAAACAGATCATTAATTTCACACCCTTAGATTATTTGTGATAGTAGGTCTGTTCTTCGAAAATTCACGGGGGGATTTTGTTCTTTTTTTTGTTCAGGTGAGTTTTCTTGAAACAGACTTTTAATTTCGCACCGTTAGATTATATTGTGATAGTGAGTCTGTTCTTCGAAAATTCACGGGGTTTTGTTTTGTTTGCATAATGTAATTTCAGGGGATCGAGAGTTGCTGGGTGGGATAATTTCAGATAGAGAATTCAGTACCGCGTTTGAAACCGGATTTTAATAATTTTTACACAACATTCTTGAGATAGTTACGAACGAACCAAACTAAATATAAAGGGGCTTCTGGAGTTGCCGTGCAAGCAAGAACAGATTTTTCTATGCCTCAGAACCCGTTTTTCCTCCTCGTGGAAATAACCCGTTCGCGTTAGTTTCCCGAAACATTTTCTCTACGTCGTTGGAAATGACCAAATTCTTCAAAACCGCTGATATTTTCTGCTCAGTATTTCGCCGTGAAAACTCGACCCGTCGCTGTAAATTATCTGCGTTACACACCTCTCCTCACGTTTTATTTTGCCGGTTTTAGACTGCAAATTCATGTTTCAGTTAGCTGTAATTTTGATTTTTCGCCGGGAGAGATTAGACTGATTTTCTCTGTGAATTATTTCTTATGTGATATTTTTGATTTTCCTTTGCTGATCAAAGATCAGATTATTGTTGATTAGATTTTGTCTTTTTTCTATTTTTGACTGGTTGGGAACCAGTCCAATTGTAACAATAAGTGGGACAAATAGACTGATTGTTTTATTTTCATTAACACCGTGTTTTTATTTCAAGAAAGTTCAGTAATCCATTTCAGAGCGGAATTTTGCGGAATTTTGGAAATAACTTTCTTCACTGTCTAAAAGCTACCCGATAGGCACGGTGGGCCCTCTACCACATAAATCCAGAGGGTGGCGCTCGAGATTTTTTTTCAACATCAACAAATTCCATCATTCCCGTCGGGAATCAACCCGGAAAATCTCGGGGCTCGTCACAGAGTTAGAGTTCTATTTTCATAGCCGATAAGTGCATTCAAATTTTTTCAAATCTCTCCTGCCAATGAGCGCATCAAAGTCTTTGTGCCAATTGAATACACGCATCGAAAAGTTTTTTTTTATGCCTAGTTCTTTCAGCAAAGGTAAATTCAAGTTATTATTTTTGCACGCAACTACTTCGAAAGGTTCATAAAACATGTTGCTAGGGTAAATTCTAGCAATTGGAGGAGAGATAATGGTGTCAGATGCTCAGAGTCGATTAACATGGTTATTTGTTTGTCCTGCAACTGAAAATATGGAGGCTCGATTTGTTGGGCAATGTTATTTAAGTCGATGGATCTTTTCGAGGCGGTGGAAGAAAATGTTCGTTTTCACTAAGCGTCCGATTATTTTTATAAAGAGTCTCAGGTTGATTTTCGATGGTCGAATTCGGGGTCTCATATTCGTGGTTATTGGTGAAAAAATTGATCTTGTTGATCTCTGAACGAATATTCATCAGAAAGTTGATTTTGCTCAACTGAATAGGGATAAGTCTCGAAGTTAGTGAGTTCCTGCGAGATAAAATTTCTTGGACCTGAGGGACGGAAGTGATTTTGGGGGTTGGCATTATTTATTCGTCTGGAGGGACCAATTGTTGAAGTTGACATAGGATTTGGTCTTTCAAATCGCTGGGGTCTGTTGGATGGTGCGAAGACATTCTTCTTGTTGGAGTTATTCACTGGTTGTGAATTTGGTGTGAAATTTCTTTGAAATTGACGGGGTTGTACTACGTTGGGAAACTGGTTGTAAAATATAGGTCTAGGAGGAAATTTCATAGGCGGTTTTGATTGTAATGTTATTACAGCTTGTGAGTTGTGTACAGCATTATTAGATTGGAAATAATTGTTGGAATAGTTCTGATCACTATGCAAATTTGGATGATTGGTGAGATTGACCTGCGATTATATCATAATGAAGTTCACAACATGAACTTAAGCTTAATCTAACGTCTTTGTATTAACTAACATCAGCATGGTTTTTGAAGTTTGAGGCGCATTTACCGTCAATATCAATACTGCAGTTTTATGTGTTTGACTAATAAGGTTGCTTCAGAATTATGAACAGCTTCTTCACATCGAATTTGGGAAAAAATCCTATGAATGAACGTCTTGAACGACATGATATAGATCATAAAGTTCATTAAAAGTGATGATGAAAGTAAGTCTGGTTACCAGAGAAAGTGGGCAGTAAGGTGGTATGGAATCTAACGTTCTCCATATCTAAATTTGGTTCTGGTCCTACTAGTGTATTATCTGTCAATACTTTGATGACGGAATGTAGAAGTAAAAATGTCTTCTGGCTCTGAATCACTATCTGAGCTATTAATAATTACCCTAATCCTAGCACGTTTTTTGGATAAAGTTTTGCGAAGTTCATCAGTCATGTTCACAAAAACAAAGAAAAAAGAAAAATGGCAATCCAGCAATTTCTTACGGCGTAATCAAAGGGAAGCCCATAAAGCTCACGTCATGGAGGTACAGCACCAAAAGAGCTCTCATAGAGGTGAGGCCGAACAGCTTTCCGTTGTACACTGGTCGATCTGGACTTATCTGGAGGTCAGGAGCGTTCACTGGATCACACGTCCCGTACGACACGGCAGACGACGATTTTCCGAATTTCACGCACTGTGTCTCTTGCAAGTTCAAAGGTGTCAGGATAGGGTGTTAAGATTTGAGAACCACTTCCACGCAACAAGAACCGATAGATAGTGGAATCACACTATTCTGTTCGCAGCGCTAATTATAAACGTGTTTGACTCGTAGACTATTTAAAAAAGAACTTTATTTCCAAAAACCGGTGAAAACTTAGACTTGCTGAGCAGTCACGAACAGCAGCAAGGAATTCACACGTAAAAAGTTGGAAACCAATTTCATCAAATGCTCAAATACATCTAAAGTCAGCAGTTTATACAAATAATAAGAATTACGATAGGTTCAGGTTCATTACTTCTCTAAGGATGATCGATCCTGATTATTCGAGCTGCTGTCCGAAACGATTATTACACTATGTAGTATGCAATATTTATGCTGACCAGTTAGTACAAAAACTATCCAAAGAAAAAAACTAGTAAACAACTGATACCAAACACAACCGTGCTGCCCGTTACCTGAGTCATTGTACCTATTATTTATAATAATCAAATTGTAGGGGTCAGGGCCTATTATTGGTCGGGATGTGTGATAATCATTTCGGACAACAGCTCGAATAATCAGGATCGTTCATCCTCTTAGGTATGATTATGCTCTGTAGTTTTGTGGCGCATCCATGATTTACCAGTTTTTTTTGGGTATTTCGCCACATCCTATCAAAAACCGATCAAACCAGTGTTTATACACCGGATCTTCTATATAACCTGAAAAAAAGCTTATTAGTAAACGATAAAACCTATCAATATCAAACGTTTGGGAAGCAAATCTGCTTTTGACGTCAGTGCAACCTAAAAAAGGAACCATAAACTCAAATTAAAAAAAAAAAAGTTTGTTTTTTTTTTGGTTTTGCAGTAAAATTGGCTTTCTTGTGTTTATAACACAAAATGTCACTTCTACTGACATTGAAGTATATGGCATAAAATAAAAACAACACGTAGCATTGCCTATCAAAAAATGTCAAGCGGTAATACCGCATGCGGTATTTTGACGTCAATCGGATGCGCGATTCACTGCTTAACGTCATTCACGGTCAAAAGGTTACCGCATGTAGTTATTTACGTTACGTAGCGAGGAGCGCTATTTCAAATACCGCACAAAACGTATGCCATACAACCTGACAAATGAACAAGCCGTTGTGTTTTTATTGAGGTGAAGAATGCATATATCTCTTTAGTCTATATGGGAACAGTCTCATTTGAACAACGAGCGACGCTTGATGCCAGGATGAGATAGAAGATCTAGAAGATCCCGCAAGATCTCGCTGAACTGTATATTTTTCGCATAAGTCTATCCTTTTCTATAGCCTGGGGCCCGGCGAAGAATTGCTTTCCATATAGTTATTAATAGGTATATGGGAGAATGTATTCATCGGTTGTCAAATTGAAAAAAAATACATGGTGTCAATTGGAGCCTTTCAAATCTTCGCGTGAAAATTGCGTGCAAACATCATTCTGCCACTTGAGATCATTGGGTTTCATGTTAATACAAAACTTTTCTTCCTAAGATCATTTGAAGAATCAATACTTGAAGTTTGGCCATATACTCATAGCACCCTGTATTTTGAATGTATTAGTTGATAGGTAGTTCAAATGGAAAGGATGCCATATGCCATTTTGAGGTATTCAAAGAAAACTCAATAAATCTACAAAAAGGAACTATAGAAAAATATTTTCGATAATTGAAAGTACCAAAAAATAATTTGGTTTATAGTGTTTATACTTGAATTGATCTTATATGTTAGAGAAAATTAAGTGTTTGATATATTCTTTTAATCACATAGTGGGTATTGCAACAACTATACAGGGTGTTAATTAAGTATCTGGCCAAACTTCAGGGGGTGATTCTTTGAGTGATTTAAGGTAAAAAGTTCATGTAAACAGGTGTCCGGAAATGCATAGTTTTCAAGATACAGGGTGTCAAAAAAATATATTTTTTTACATTTATTTATTAATATCTCAAACACCTGTTGACCGATTTTGTTGAAATTTGGCAGTATTATGGACTATGATAAGACGCTACGTTAGAACGAATTGATTGTTGATTATGACTTCCAGTGGCGTCGTAAGGGGCAGTTTGACGAATAAAAATAACAAAAAAAATGTGCGGAAATGGACACCTGTTTATATGAACTTTTTACCTTAAAATCACTTAAAGAATCACCCTCTGAAGTTTGGCCAGATACTTAATTAACACCCTGTATAATGATATTTAGCAGGTGTAGTACATATCCGGAAATATATGGAAATATTGGAAACAAAGATTTCCAAGAACCAGGTTTTATTTTTAAAACCTCTTATAAAGCTTTCAACAAAAGACTCTTGAGAAGGAACTACAATTATCACACTCAAATAAATATTTATTAAAATAGTGAAATCAAAAAATGGTTTTTGTGGTCCAAAAAATGAGTCTATGCATTTGGTGCCGGGTTGAGTTGAAAAAATGGGACTGTTTTGTATAAATTATCGTAATTTTGAAAAATAAAGTAAAACAATAGATGAAGGCGTAGAGGGGACATTCAACACATTTTTATTTGCTTTGGTGATTAAATCGAAACCATTTAATTTCGCGTTGGCTAAAACGAAATTGAATCGGAGGCATCTAATTTTGCGTTATGGATGACGAAATTCAATCGAAGCCATCTAATTTCGCGTTACGTAACACGAAATTAGATCGGAGGGGTTTAATTTCGTGTTCGCGTTATGGTACACGAAATTAAACCAAAGCAATCAAATCAAGTCCATTTAATCTCGCGTTCGCTAACACGAAATCAAATCAAAGCCAGTTAACTTCGCGTTACGTAACACGAAATTTAATCAAAGCCATTCACTTTCGCGTTAGCTAACACGAAATTAAATCGGAGCCAATCAATTTCGCGTTCTGGAACACGAAGTCATTTCACAGTCACATATAGCTTTCCTTACCTAGATGATTATATTATTTATTAAACCAAAGCACCCTTATACAGGGTGTTTCATTATTATTGCGAAAAAATTCAGGATGAGTTTCACCGATTCAAAATACGAACAAAACTTCCTATATACATAGGTTTCTGGGCAAGCAACTTAAAAAAAGTAACTAGCCACTAGCTACTAGCTACTTGAGATTATAAGTAGTTGAGCTATTGAGCAGCTTAACTACCTCTTCAAAAAAGTAGCTTAGTTCTTGGTACCTTTACTACATTTTAAAGTACTGAATTACTGAATTACTGGAGTACAGGCGCTACGAGTTTCGGGCTGTTGGCCCCGACACCGCAGCCTCTACATGGGCTTATTGTATTTTCTCTGTGCCTGTCTCTCAGTCGAAGAGCTCCATTGCCCAAATAAGGTTTATGACTCGTTCTACTGTTTCCCTGTCCGTCCTTTGAGGAGTGGTTGTGAATTTTCCATTATCTCTTCTCCAGTACGCCAGCGCTTCACATTCAAATACAATGTGGAAGGCTGTTTCCTCCTCCTCGTTGCACAGCCTACATATGGGTTCTTCGTTGAAAAGACCCATGATATGCATGTGTTTCCTTAGAGTGGAGTGTCCAGTTAATATACCTGTTACTTTCCTAAGCTGATTCCTGCTGAGTTTCAGTAGGCTTCCAGAAAATGATGATTCTATCTCGTCTGCCATCATTAATTTACTGTGTTTCAGACCTGGTGATTGGCACCATCTAGCTTTCTGTTGTTTTTTGAACCAACAATTCAGCCAACCTCTCACAGAGGATTTTGTAATACCAATAGCAGGTACTGGACACAGAAGTGGTGTGTTTGCCGCTTTGCGTGGTAGTAGATCCGCCCGCTCGTTCCCAGCTATCCCTGTGTGTCCTGGTAACCCTCCAAGAGTGAAATCCTTAGATAATTCCAGTGTGACAAGGTTTTGCTGACAGTCCATGACTTGTTTGGATTTGGTTTCCCGACAGGAGATGGTCTTGATTGCAGCTTGGCTGTCACTAAGAATAAGGATTTTCCTTCCTCTGTAGCCTCTTCTGAGATTCTCTTGCACGCATACGTTTATTGCATGTACTTCTGCCTGGAAAACTGTAGCGTACATCCCGAGTGGTTCACATGTTTCTCACTTTGGATTTTCACTTACGATTCCGGCACCAGTTCCCCGGCTTGTTTTGGAGCCGTCTGTGTACAATATTGCTTCATTAGCCATCCGAGTTGTTTCACCGTTTCCTCTTCCCATATTAGCTTGGTCTTGGAAGACGTGCTAAAGTTGATATTTTTCAACATGATATCACATCTCATTGTTACTAAGTGGCTCGTGACTGTGCTGGTTATCTTAGTGTGTCCTTGGGAGTTTGGGTGGCTCCAGTTCCCGGTGTTGCTAAGTCTATATGCTTCCATTTTGATATAGATGTCTAAAGGAGGTGTGTTGAGCATGGCCTCCATCGCAAGTGTTGGAGTAGTCTTCATGGCTCCCGTTACACAGAGATATGCTAGCCTCTGAACTTCTGCAAGTTCCGTGGCTGCTTGTCGCTGTTCGATTTTCGGCCACCAGACAACGGAGCAAGAGTGGGTCCTACCACGGTACAGTAGAGCCAGTGTACAATGCGCGGATTTATACCCCAATTCTTTCCTATCGCTCTTTTTGTTGCCATTATTGTGGCTTTACCTCGATTCACTATTTTCTGAAGGTGTGAATTCCATGTGAGTTTGTCATCCAGGATGATGCCTAGGTATTTGACTCCTCTTACCACCTGCAGTTCTTGTCCAAAGAACATGGGTTTGAATAATTCCGCTGTCTTCCTCTTTCTCGTAAAGCTGACCAGGGAGGTTTTCTCAGGATTAACCTTCAGGTTCACCTTCCTGCACCAATCTTCTACGATTGTCAGAGCTGTCTGCATCAGTTCTGATATTGTCTTGGTGTGTTTGCCAGTGATAAGTATTGCTACGCCATCGGCATAGCCTTGGGCGTAGAAACCTTTGCTGTTACCACCAGTAGTTCATCTGTGACTAGGTTGCAGAGGAGAGGGGACAAGACTTCACCCTGGGGGCAGCCTTTAGCTGGCTCTATAGTTACAGTTTTGTCAAGCATAGTTGCTTGAATTCTCCTACCTTTCAGCATGTTTCTTATCCACCTACAAACTGTGTCTCTAATTCCACGCCGATTGATTGAAGTGGTCATTGAATCGAAGGAGGTGTGATCAAATGCTCCTTCTATATCAAGGAATGCAGCTAGGGCAACTCCTTGGTTATTCAGTGGTTGCTCTATTTTATGAACAAGTTCATGCAGAGCAGTTTCACATGATTTACCAGGTTGATAGGCGTTTTGATTTTCGTGTAGTGGCCCCTCTATTAGGGAGGTCTCCCTAATGTGCCTTTCAATCACTTTCTCCATCGTTTTGAGTAGAAACGACGAGAGATTTATTGGTCTGAATGCCTTGGGCTGAGAGCTATCTTTCCCGGGTTTCGGTATAAACACCACGCGTGAGGGTTCCCATACCATGGGTATGTGTCCCGTTGCCAGGCTTGCTCTGAATAGTTGGCAAAGCATCGATATGAGTTAGGCTTCGCCCTGCTGCAGGTGTGCCGGTATTATCCCATCGCATCCAGGTGCTTTGTATGGTTCAAATGAGTTTATGGCCCATTCGATTTTATTTGGTGTCACAATCTCTCGGACTATGACCCAATCATCTCTTGATCCTCTCATCCGGAGGATCTCAGGAGATAGGGAGTTGGTTCCCTGTTGCGAGTTGATTATAGTCGAGTCTGGAAAGTGTGCCCTGATTAGTGTCTCAATGGTTTCTTCGCCATTTTTCGTGTATTCCTCATTTGGTTTCTTTAGTATTCCCATTGGTGGAAGAGGATCTTTTGCTAGGATTCTCTGAAGGCGTGCGCCTTTCGAGATTTTTTCGACCTCGGTGCAAAACTTCCTCCAGGAGTTCCTCTTAGCTTCCCTTACTTCTTTGTTGTATTTCGTCAGAGTATGGTGGTATTCATCCCATCCACCGGTTTTCTTGGCCACATTGAAGAGTCTGCGTGTTTCGCCCTTCATCTTGTCAAGTTTCTCGTTCCACCAGGTTGTGTCCTTGCATGAAGAACGCCGGAAGCGGAAAGTTTTGATGGTATGAGTAAATTATGGCGTTTTGTCGTTGTTCCGCTACCACCTCAACATCAAATCTGTTACGCATACGTTCCATGATCTCGCTCAACCCCGCCTCCAGCTCCTCCCGGTATTCAGTCCAGTTTGTTTTGCGTGGGTTGCGATACATTTCTGACGGCTTGTCAATACTTTTGATTTCCATCAGCATATACCCATGGTCCGACAGGGATGGTTTATCCGATACGCGCCACCGCTGGATATCGGGATTGATACGGGAGGTGGACAAAGTGACATCAATAACTTCCGACCGTATGCGGTTTGCAAAAGTAGGCTTGTTGCCCTTGTTTAGAATCTCCAAATCATGAATTATAATAAAATCCAATAAAGACTCACCTCTTCAGTTGATATCGCTGCTCCCCCAGATGGTGTGATGCGAATTGGCGTCCATACCTTTTATACACTGTAGGTTTCTCTGCCCACAGTGATTCACTAGTTTCTCCAGGTCTTCCGATGGTGGGGGTCTGGGTGCATCGTAGGGAAGGTAAACCGAGGCTATTATGATGTCCTTCTGGGTTCCTTCCTCTTTGTAGCTTAGTTGGACGGCTACTTGATCCCTGGAATTTAGTTCTTTAATATTGAGAGCCTGCACTCCGTTTCTCACGTATATGCAAGCTCTCACGTTACCTGTTGATTGCTCCTTGTGAAAGATCTTACCTCCAGTGTTTCCTAGACCGGCTATTTTTTCCTTAGTAATCCAGGGTTCTTGGATGATGGCCAGGTCTATGTTTTTCTTTGCCAGCTGTTGGCAAAGGGCAGCAAATGCTCCCTTACTGTGCTGAAGGTTTATTTGTATTACCCACAGCATCGGGAGCCTCCTTCTTGAGAAGTCTGAAGGTTAGCTGTATTAACTCAAAGTAGGCTCGGAGATTCCGGTTTTGCAGCTCCTTCAGAGATCTGCTGTCAAGACCGACAATGAGTGTCATGCCCTCATTGTACGTCTTGTGGCTGATTATTCTCCAGTCCTCGGTCTTCAGCCCCATGTTCTGTTCATTAACTGAAAATGGAACTATCAGAGCTGGGCAAGCTACTCAAAAAAAGTAACTAGCTACTAGCTACTAGCTAATTCAAATTATAAGTAGTTGAGCTATTAAGTAGCTTAACTACCTCTTTAAAAAAGTAGCTAAGTTCTTGGTAGCTTAGCTATATATTAAAGTAACTTTGAGCTACTTTTAAGCTACATTTGAATAATCTAATTATTAAATGATAATGACACTAAAGATTCAAGAAACAAGAAACAGATTTTTTTTAAACAAAACCCTATGTAAAAAACAGGTCAGAATGTAGTTCAATTAAACGTGAGTTCTACCATTCACTACAGAAAAGACAAATAATAGTTATTAAATGAAAGAACAAAACGATTGTATGTATTTTTTTCAACCTAACACTTTAACACATGTGATAGTTATTTACTCAACAAGTGCAGAAAGTGATAATTTTCCTCACGCGACGTCAGTTGCACGAACGACGCGGAATTCGGGCAAGCCGTTAAGGGCGGAAAAGACATTTTCCGCAAGAGTTAGGTAGGTACAATGTTTTTCCTACAAGTGTTTTTTTCCCATCTCATTTATTAAAAAAAGGAGTTTTTGATACGCAAAGATTCTCTGATAATACCTCAAAATGCCACATAAGGTAGAATAGTAACATAAATCATTCAATTAGTCCTACACATGTTCATTTTTGTATGGACGGAAAACTAAACAGACAACATTTTTTCATCATGATATTATATTCATCTGAAACATAATATTAATTCATATTTGAAGAACATTTACTTGAATAACAATAACGAAGAAATTAACGATTATAAAAGTAGAGAAACAGCCTAAAATTTGATAAAATATGGATTCTTGGATCCTGCATCAGTTATCAAAGAAGAAACTTCGATCCAATTCTCAATTTACCTGTTCTGGCGATTTTCTCTAAAATATTGTCAAGTGCCTTTCTTCACATTCGAGTGTTTTTGTCCATCTCATTTGAAGTGACAAAAATCTTTTTATTAGTCATAAATATCTTCATTTTCAACAATACAAAAATCATGCAGAAAAGTAACTTTTCACAAAATGAAAAATTGTGCGAAAAAGTAACTTTTCTGCACGCTCGTAGAAACATACTGTTTCCTGTCAACATAACCAGTTTTTCAAACAATTTATCCGATAATCCATGTCGTCTGGAAGCATCAATGTTTGTTGCAAACGAAAAAAATCTCTCTACAGATGACGGAGAAGCTAGAGAAGTATTGAACCCCTAAAGTAGCTTAAGTTACTTAGGTGGCTAGCTACTTTTCCAAGGTAGCTTATGAATACATAAAACAAAATACTGAAAGCTACAGCTACAAGCTACTTTATAGAAAAAATAGCTTGAATAAGTTATTAGCTATCAAAAAAGTAGTTAAGCTAGTAGCTCAACTACTTAGTAGCTAGCTACTGCCCAGCTCTGCTAAAGATACATGAAACAGATTTTATTTTGAACAAAAAAAACGTTCTACGATTTACTACAAAAAAAAATAAAAGACAAATAATTGTTATTGAATGAAATGTACTGTATTTTTTCAACTCAACACTTCAACACAATGACATGTAAATACTGTTTTCTTTCAACATAACCAAATTTTTACACAATTTGTCAGATAATCCATGTCGTCTGGGAGCATCAATGTATGTTGCAAACGAAAACAATCTCTCTACAGATGCCGAAGAAGCTAGAGAAGTATTGAGCCTCATAAAGATTTGCTTCATAATCGGATAGTCTTCCAAGCTACCAATAGTGGATCTTTCATCGCTTAGATATTTTAAAAGTTCCAATTCAATTTTACTTTCCAGTGATTCCAGTGAATCTGGCTGGGTCATTGGAATCAAAAAAATCAATAACGGATTCAGTACGAGTGTCATTATGATTGTCACGTAATACTTGGCTGGAAATAATTTTTTTAGTTCTCTTTATAAACATCTTTTGTATATCCCTATTGTCAATTGATGGATCACTTTCTTTGAAAATGGAGAACCAACGGAGCTTAATAGAGGGAAGCGTCTAAGCAGCAATAATGGCTTCTTCCGAATGAGGACTTGAAGTAAAAAAGTTATCAAATCGTCGAACTAAAGAGCTGCGAAGTTTTTCTACTACAACAGATAACAACTTAACTTCTTTATTATTCTGAAGCTTGCATAACTTTACTTTTAGAGACAATATGCTTGGTAATATATATCCAGAATATGTATTGTTTTCGCCTTGTAAGAAAACCAACTCATCTGCGATTGGTTTAAGAACCTTACAATATTCTTCTAAATATTGCATCTCAGAATCTTTGAAAATGTCTTTGTTTAAATCTAATTTCTCAAATAGACTCTTTAGTTTTTCTTTTTCATCTAGTATTTGAGAAACTGATCTGAAAAATTAATTCCATCTTGTAATAGGTGGATAGGACAAAGAATGTCCTAATACTTCTTGTATAATTTCTGCACTTTTTGGCCTTCCTGCTTTTGACAACAGTTTATTGCACTTTTGTGTAATTTTGTCATGTCTAGATCCTAGCACAGTATTTGAATTAATTGCATTATTAAAATCTGTTGTGGAAATCAGATTTAGGGTATGACTAGCACACCTGATGTGCTTTGGAAGAGAACAGTTTTTTTTTGTCAGTCTCATCAATATGGGATGGCAAAAAGAAATCATCATTGTTATCCTCACCCTCACCAATATCTGGATTTTTCTTATCAGTGTCAGAATCTGAGTCTAAATCTTCACTCATAATATTGACGTCGACAGTGTTGACACCGTATTCCTTGAACGCCTTAACAAAATTGGATCCATTATCCGTTATCGTGGATACAATTCTTTCAGGATTCAGATTGAATTGCACATGGATGTCCTCAAGAACCTCCGCTATTCTGCTGAAGGAGTGAGTGCCTGAAAATCTTCTGCAGGCCAAGGCAGCTGAATGTCGTTTCAGTTGATCGTCAATCCAATGGCAGGTAACTCCAAGGAAACTTTTTCGTTTGGCAGACCAGATATCCGCTGTTGTACAAACATAGCTAATCGAATTTAGTTCTTGCCTGATTTTTTGTATGCTTTGTTGAAAAGCTTTGGGTCGGAGAATGAACCTCCGACCCAAAGTTCTTCGACTCATTAATGAGATCCCCGAATGAGAAAATAAATTGATAAAACTGGGGTGCTCGATTATCGCAGTAGGAGACATTGTTTCTACGACAAACTGGACTAGCCGCTTATCAAAATCTCTTTGGTCGACTTTACAGTGGTTCCTTTTGATAGTTTTATCAATCTCAATCAATGTAGTTTGACGCATTCTTTTTAAATTATGTCCATCAGAATCAGAAGCCAACCCATGTGAAATATTGTCATTATTTGGATCTTCTTTGTTTCTCTGCATAGGTTTCCTTTTCTCTATTTTATATGTATTGTATTGGTCAACGCTGCCCAGGTGTTTGGAACGCAAATGTTTCAAAAAATTTGATGTGCTGTTTGATGGTCCCTTTAGGTGAATATTAGCAGTTTTGCAAAGTTGGCACTTGGCATGAATATTTCTTCCCACGATGTTGATAAAATCAAAAAAAGTTCCATCAAACAACGGATGTTTTCGGAATTTAGTTTTTAATTCGTCATGTTCGTCATTGTTCATATTGTGTTCGTCTTCATCATTTATTAGTAATGCGCTGCTGCTGCTGTTTCTTATGTTCATGTTCGTGTTATGTCGTCTGAAAACAATTTGATGCTTGTTCTAAGGCTAGATAATAAATTTTATTTTGCCTTTACCTGCCACTGTCCATCGACTCTTTTGATTTTGTGCTAATCAGACTTTTACCCTCTTTGGAACGAACATTGAAGTAATCGGTTAAAATGTTTGTGCGTTTTTCCTGGCCTGGCCGGTACTCGGGGTCATCATCACTTTCTGTCAAAAATGGATCTTCTTCTTCAAGATCTTCATCACTTTTAGCAGTATTGCTTTCATCGTAGCGTTCATCTGTGTCTTCATTATCCTATCATAAAACATAACATGAGTAATTATCACTCACTTTTTATTCTCTGTACGTATACAATGATTGAAAGATACGACAAAAAGTCATTCTTGATAAAAAAAGTCTGCTTTCCAAAAAAATGGGAGCTACGATGAGAAAATTAATTTTTATTATACAGGGCGTCTCAAAAATGTAAAAACATAAAATTAGACAAGAGCAAACAGTCATTTCTTGGCCTTTTAACGTGAACTGACAAATAAAAAACTTGCTCCAAATGTAGTCAAAACCCTAATTCCAAACTTACTTAAGAAAAATTCAATTTATAATTTTTTTAAAAAATCAAAATGATTTTGCAAGTCCGCATTTTACCACTTGCATATTATGACTTTTATACCTGTACATGATAACCTGTTGTTGTAGGTATAAAAGTCATAATATGGAAGTACAGTCTGTTCACGGCTTTCTTGCGGTTACGTCACAGTAATTGACGTTAGCCAGTATGTCGTTGTTTGATCGCTCTAAAAGCGCTTTTATACAGACGGTTTTATATACTGCGTTCAGCAGTGGAGCTTGTGGTGAAATACACTGCGTTCAGAAGCTGAGTTGTTGTGAAAAGATGGACCTATTGTTATGCAACTTTTTTCTAGTTATTGTTCCTTCCAAAAAACCATATATATTTGTGAATGCAAAAACCCAAGTCTAGGAATGAGGATTGCGTGGGTGGTGAAAAGAAAGATTAATTCCTTTTATCGAATATTGCTAGGCTCTATTGGAAAAATTTGTATTTTATTTTTAAAAACACCTGATGTTTCTGTCTTGGAAAGTTGATTTACTCATTGATTAAAATATATTTGGTCTTTCAACATAGTTGACGATTGAACCAAGTTTATGATTTATCTGATGTTGGGTGATGTGAAATAGATATTCCATAAAAAGTTGGTGTTGATTGAAAGTACACTTTTATAATATAATGATTATAGTGAATAGATATCATTGACTTTTTGAACAGAATTATCGTTGTTTTTGTGAAATGCGGATTCTTATTGGTAAAGCCGTTTCTTGTCACGACTTGTCGATTTAGTGTGTCCCTGGATTGACGCCACGCATGAATAGGTGAAAAAGACAACACAACTTTGGATTTAGATTTCATCTTTTGAGGTTCTGCCCTGCTTTGAGAAACTAATTTGTGTCATAGAGTCTTGAAAAATCCAGTCTTGCAAATCAACCTAGAATCTATTCTTACCACTAGTAAAAATAGTAAAATGCTTTTTCTACAGGAGATAAGACAAAATTTTAAAATAGATCACAAAAGACGATCAAATTATGGAGATTAAATATATTTCCATGCTATTCTGAAAATGTGGAATGTTAAAATACAAATGAGAAAAAAATAAAGCAAACAATAACTTTATTAATGAAAACTCTCACAACGAAGACTGGAAATCTTCGTTCTTTGTTTTTTCGTTCTTTGGTTCTTTGGTTATCTGGTTCTTTCATTCTTTAGTTCTCTGGTTCGTTTGTTCTTTGGTTCATTGCTTCTATGATTCTTTGATTCTTTGCTTCTTTCGTTCTTTGGTTTTCTGGTTCTTCGATCCTTTCGCTCTTTAGTTCTTGGGTTCTTTGATTTTTTGGTTCTTTGATTCTTTCGTTCTTTTGTTATTTGGTTCTTTCGCTCTTCAGTTCTATGGTTCTCTTGTTTTTTGATTTTTTGGTTTTCTGCTTCTTTGATTCTTTCGTTCTTCTGATGTTTGGTTCTCTGGTTCTTTGATTCTTTGGTTCTTTTAGAGCGTTGGTTCTTCTCTCACTGTTAAAGGTTAGGAGTTTTCACTTCAAATATGCGCACCTAGATGTAGATGTAGATAAGGAAGGTGTAGATATAAGGCACATTGTTCATCCCCATGACGAGCCACCAAGAGGAGAAAGGTCGGTTGCTCTCCTGGTCCATCGTCGTCAAGCCTTAACACTAAGCGACAACGCCGCCCCAGGGCGGTTCATCTGACCTCCCCGTATGACACAGTATTAGCTAATGATTGAGAACATCACCTAGTTTTAGTATTGGACTTGCAGGATCCAATAGTTTAGGCTAATTATGAACTGTTTGACTGTAAGTAATCAATAATACTACAGCCTACTCAATTTTATTAGGCAATGAGAACCTACGACCATCAAAGCTCCGTATCTCCAGCTCCGTCTCGAAGCTCGAAGCCCCTCATATGATCACATACTGCACACAAGTTTTTTTTGCAACTCCATCGGCAAAAACTCAAAAATATCATTCTTCATCACTTAAGAGATCGAATAAGTCATCTGTATCATCAGAGTCCGATCCGTTTGATTGTATGATTACAGGGAGAATATGGGATGCATCATGCTTTTTCCCATGCTTCATTTATCAGGTTTTTTGTATGTCTGACATAGTGATTCCATCTCTCTGTAGTTACCTAGAACGAAATTTTATATTTAAACTTTGTAGCGTTAAAAGTTGTCCCTTTCAGAAACGAGCTTGATGTGTTTTTAGATTTTGCCGTTAAGTTCTTTCCCATCCTGTATTGTCATGCGGTAGTTTTTCGATGGGTCACCGTATATTTATTATTGAATAGTACATTTTACACAGGGTGTTTCCTCTGAACTGGTCAAAACCTTTAAAGTATATTGAGGAACCACAGAGAAGTGATTTGAGACACCGATCGGCCATCGAAAAATACAGGGTGTTGAAGTTCAATGAAGAAATCGAGTTTTTTCCTCTATCCTGACCTATCACCACTTTCACCTATTTTAACAACATTTCAGAATAAATAAGGTATTCTTGAAACTTTTTGAGCTATTAGGGCAGATTTAGTTTCTTAAAGTCCAGACTTGGAAATCACGTGTGTTGTATTCTTGAGAAAAAAGGATACGCCACTGTTTTTTCGAAAGAAATAAGTGTCAATCGAATTATTCGTTCCATTTTACAAAAAATGCCCCTTGAGTTCTTTCTCTCCTACTTTCGAGTAGTGAAAAAAGACAGAGTCGGTCCTGTTCGTCGCAAAGAATAAACTCAAGAGATCTTTTTTATTGGAAACTGAATGAGTAGGTCTTTTGGGGTGGTACAATTTGGAAAAAAAAAATGTTTGTCAAAAAACAGTGGCTTGCTAAGTTTTCTCAAAAAACAACACAAACAGGGTTTTTCACTTGAAACTTCTCACGCGATTATCTCGAAAACGAATAGAAATTGAAAGAATTGAGAAAGTATTCGATATGTACGGGGTCAACTAGATATTTTCCAAGGGTTGAAAAATTCGACGCCTACCGAAATATCTACTTGACCCCATACATTGACCACTTTTTACAGAAATGGAATATGTCTAGTCCTTTTCGAGATATTGTCGTGCGGAGTTTAAGGTAAAAAACTCTGTATACCCTGTATTTTGGAAATGACGAATTTGCGGCCATTGGTGTCACATCTCAAACCACTTCTCTGTACTCTAGAAGTTTTGATCAGTTGACAGGGGACGCCCTGCATAAGTAATTCAGTTAACTTTGTAAAATTGAACGGCACAAACTCCAATCATTCGATTTTCAAATTCTTGAGCTACCAACTAGAACTTATAGAACCACCTTTCACCTGCGCAAGTGCTTCATTCCAAACATTCATAACTCTATCCTCGGTAACAGGATGAATTGAATTTATTTTGGAGTCATAATATCTTTTGCACTCTGATCATACCATCTCTAAAGCATTATACTGGCAGTGGTAGGGTGGAAGTCGCAAAACACGATGACCATATTGCAATGCTAATTCGTCTATTCTGAATAAAATTGAGAATTGTAAAAATTTTTGAGAATTAAATTCGGAAATATTTTTATTACCTATATGTTTTTTTTGGAAAATGACTTTTCATTGTCTCCCAGAGCTGATCTTTCATGGCAAATGCTGGATATGGTATTTGCTTTTCCTGAAGCCAGTCCATCATTGCTTGTTTCGTCCAACTTCTATTTGGAATCCTCTCAACAAGACCACTATGATATGGTGCATTGTCCATAATTATCAATGAAGGTTCTGATAAATTTATCAATAATTGTTCAGTGAACCATTTCTCAAAGTTGGTATAATTCATTGAATCATGATAATCCCCTTTTTTACTACCGGACTTGAAAATAAGACTTGCATTTTGCACAAAACCATCCTCCGAACATGTAGGATAATGTATCGAACACCTTCTCCAGTTTTTTTCCTTATAGTTTTCAAGGAATCATCTTGCCAGCTTTTCCTAAATGCTCCTTTGCTGAAGATCCAGGTTTCATCCAAGTAAACAGGTTTTAATGAAAAATGGTTATTTTGATTTTCCATGAACTCTCTTAAAAAGTGTACTCTCTTGAGCGCAATCGAAGGTTGCTCCATTAGGTATTTGCGATTAGATATGGAGCATTTCTTCCATCTAAACTTCAATTTATTCAAGGCAGCGGACAAACAGCCCAAGGATATTTGTACGTCGTCATTAATTTTGAGTTGTCTTTGAAGTGATCTTATTGTCACATGTTTGCCTGTTGGAAGTGAAAAACTTAAAGCTCTTAATAACCTGCATGAAAACTTTCTAATTACATAGGTATACAGTGGTGGTCATATTGATAAGAGTTAAAAATTTGATGTAATCATCCTGCATCACTTATCGAACGAATGATGGTGCTTTTCAAAACTTCAATCCATTTGTCAGTTTGCGGGTCCTGGTGATTTTTTCCAAAAACATATTCAGTGCCTCTTTGCCACGTTCAAAAAAACGGTTAAAATCAAACTTTTTTCTGTGTAATTTATGATAAAAATGACTAGCACCTTTTGAAAGAGGAGCAAAAGTTATGTACTTTCTGAAAATTTTATAATAATTGAACAAAGGATAGTCTCGCTATAAAATTTTAAACTTGGCAAAAATGACCCATTTTTCATGATTTCTTCAAAAATGAGCAAAAATGGGTCATTTTTGCAAGTTCAGAATTGTATAGCGAGACTATCCTTTGTTCAATTATTATCACATTTTCAGGAAGTACATAGCTTTTGCTCCTCTTTCAAAAAGTGCTAGTAATTTTTATCAAAAATTACACAGAAAAAAGTTTCATTTTTACCCTTTTTTTGAACGTGGCAAGAGGCACTGAACAAGTTTTTGAAAAAAAACGCCAGGGCATACAAACTGACAAATGGATTGAGGTTGTAGAAAGCACCATCACTTGTTTGATAACTGATGAAGGATGAAAGTTACATCAAATTTTAAGGTAACTCTCATTAATATTATCACCACTGTATATACTTACTCTTTGAATACACTGCGTATACCCGGTCTCTTATCGCATGTTGATATATAATGGGTACTACCTTTAGCAGAAACTTGGCTAGCATGAACTTTGATCCTGTAGTTCTTATCCTTTTCTATTCCAGTACTACCTATCTTCTGAACTGTTCTGAGAGATATATCTAGAGCATCGGCAACGCGCTATTCAATGGAAAAAAATGGATATAGTTAAAAAGATTGAGTTATAGTTTGTTTAGTGCCTGTTTGGCAAGGTGAAATATCCTACCACACGCAATAATCTTGAGGAGCGTATTTCCTATTTATTTGAGCAAATTAACGCGCAAAAATACTCGAGCGTAGGACTGAGCTGACGAGTACTCATCGAACCCGACCGAACGCCCTACAGTGGATGTTTCTTATGCTCAGCGCGGATTAACCAGACTTGAAACATTTAAGAGAATTTGTGAAAGTATATGACATTATTTTACTTACTTCGTAGACAGCAGTTAAGGGCAAAAGTGGCCCACCAGCATCCCTTTCTTTTTTAAAATAATAAATAAAATAAATAAAATAATCAACTTTGAAATGATAGCTTGGTCGTTTTCGTTGTACCGAAAAGGCATTTTGTGAATAAGATTCGTCCAAATTTGAAAATTTGAAATTGATATAATTGTCAGTCGTCGGCAGACTTTTGACAATGTCACGTCATTTTCATGTCATCCATCCGAACGACTTTGTCAAGAGCTTTGGAGTATAGTTAATTGAAGACTTACGTGATTTTTTTTTCAATGTGTAAGAGAGAGACGGAAAAGTATGACGTAACCGCAAGAAAGCCATGAACAAACTGTAGTAAAGTGCTGACTTTTCAATTTTTTTAAATTTTCATACATTCAAATTTTCTTCAGTAAGTTCGGATTCAGGGTTAGGACGGAATTTGGAGCAAGTTGTACATTGGTCATTTCTCGTTTAAAGGCCAAAAAATGACTGATATAGAAACAAAAAACGTAGTTTCACAGTCTAAAACAAGGTACCAGAAATTATCAAAATCGATTTGCACGTTTTTGACAAATGTAGGAAAAACCAATTTTTCTTTGAATCTCTATACCCCTCTGTAGACTTAACGATGCAATTTTGGATATAGGTGAGTTTGCCAAGATCGCCTTATTTTTGGTCAAGGAATTTGTGGTTAGGCGTTGTACAGTCATTTCAGGGACCTGGGACACCCTGTATAAGTCCGTGGGAAAGTGAGCTTTTTATCGTAATCTGATATAAAAATTCTCGAAAACTACACTGCCTAAAAGTAACATTTGGTATGGTTTTTCAACAGATTGTTCGAATCTTTTATAAATAAAATAAATTGGGAATTAAAATTAGAGTATTTGATTGAAAAATATTGATCTGGGTATTTCATGTAATTTCGATAATATAATATAAAATAGGCATATAGGTATGGTATATACATGATTTGAA
The DNA here is from genome assembly GCA_958502075.1 of Orchestes rusci. Lineage (NCBI taxonomy): Eukaryota > Metazoa > Arthropoda > Insecta > Coleoptera > Curculionidae > Orchestes > Orchestes rusci. Next base: position 19,179,916 of record OY293307.1, read on the forward strand.
TCAAAAAATTAAAACTGAAATTGGTCTTACCGTATCTCTCCGGGTTTCATGTTGTGTTGTGTCCAGTGTCCTCTATTGTACTAGGTATTAACTGTTATCACTGTCACTGATGATTATTAGATTAGAAACTTAGAACATCTAAGATTGGAGCTTCTAAAGCGACGCCGACGTGCCAATATGTATGTAGGAAATACCGACGATAGTGGACTGTATAATTTTATTCTTCTCTAACGCTCACGTTCACAATAATACGAAATAGACAATAATAGACTAAAATAGCCGAACATGCCATTTTGTTTCACAAAGACGAATTACAAGACAAGATGGATGACAGTATTGACAGGTCTCAAAACACCATGGAGCCCATATGCACTAAAATTTCAATATCACCTTTTCTTAAAAGTCTAAAAGTCATGTCAACGGAGGCGATTCAATCCCGACACACTCTCCAGTGTTGCCGTCAAGACACTTGATGCAATTCTGATTTCAACAATGTAGGTACAAGAAATTGTCAGCAAGTGCACAGTGCACCACGCAAGTCAAAAGTGGATTCGGAATTTTCCGGAAAAAAACTAATGTAGCTCACATAAGTAGCTCAAGCTACAGAAAGTAGCTTAAGTTACCAAGGAGCTAGCTACTTTTCCAAAGTAGCTTATGAATACATGATACAAAATACTGAAAGCTACAGCTACAAGCTACTTTATGAAAAAAGTAGCTTGAATAAGTTATTAGCTACCAAAAAAGTAGTTAAGCTACTAGGTTGCTACAGGTAAAACAATAAATATGTGAGGCAACATTCTCATGCTTGGAAAAAATATTTCATGGCATTCTTTCAGTGTGCATACAGCATTTTTAGCTCAACAGATAAGTCCATAGCTGATCTGGACATATTTTAATCGCACTGCTACCTTCTCAATCTATCAATTTGTTCAAATGTTCTTATTGATTATTGGGCCCTATGTCCCCACTCCCTCCTCCCCCGCCCGTAGATCCATCACTGTTCTCCTCCTCCTCCTCTACTGGTTCTTTCTGTTCCCACACCATTCTTCATCAAGCGCGAATACTGAGTTTCCACTGTAGCAAGTATCTGTATTTAACACTATCACGATATCGAGATTTCGTAGGTATGATAAGGGTTTCCAACTTTTTCACTCAAGTTATGTAACTCCAATGTACCAACTAGACCTCCTTTTTACGTTTCAAAAACTGCTTCCGAATCAAGAGTACGAATATACATATGAAGGCATGTTTGATAGTGTGCATTTCATATCGGGTTTGTCAACTATTTTCAGAACATTCTGAGTCTTCCAGGTCATATTACATTCTTGTACGTTTTTGACGCTTTGGATTGACTCTTGAAATACTTATTTAATTGATTTAATTACGGAACATCCTTCAATAATCTTATTTGATGATTGCGCTGGCCTTCGTCGTATTTTTTCTATTATTATTCTTTGAAAATTTGCCGCCCCTCAAATTTGGCTGGCGTATTGTGCGTAATGGAAAATGCGGCACTGGTTCCCGTGAAAGTTTATGATGCAAAATAAGTTATTCCATGTTATTTTCGTTAGCTCCGGTCAATATTACTGCTGCTTCATTCATGATGCTATTGGGATAGCACTATAATTTTCAATGATTGATTGATTATCTTGTATGTCAGTTCAGGTTGTCTTGTATGAAACATTCTCTCTGTTTGACATCTTTACCACCTGGCGTAATAAGATAACGCGGAGTTATTACCGCAACGCATGCGGTATTGCAATTGGCAATATCTCTTCATGACAGAAATTTGCCTCATTTATACACTGCTAGCATTATGAAATGTAAAATTGTTATTTAAATCAAGACTTTGAAGCTTCGCAATCTTTAGACATACTGCATAGCACCTAATCGTATTGTATAATTTGATCAACTAATATTCATCTTCTCCAGGGGCTGTAATAATCAATAATCTATAAAACTGCTTCTTGTCGTTATTATAAAAAGTTTCTTTAAATGACCATGACGTTGTTTTGTCTTCAAAACAAAAAACGTGTTTTTTCAAATTATTCCTAGTTGCTTTGATCAAGTGGCATGGGTCAAATATATAAGTCAACTTTCTTTCACTGGCTACATCAAATTAGGAATTTTCGGTTGAAATTGCCATGTTTGTAGCCCGTTGTACAAAATTGAATCCCATATCACTTGCAATTACCTCTACTTCAACACCGATACTCTCCAACTGTATTATGCATCTCTCCAGTACCAGTCGAACTTTCTTGGCTCTGAATTGGGTTAGTTTGCCTCTTGCCATTATCACCAAGACATTTTTGCACAATTCTGGGCCTCGAATTGAATAATTTGCCCAAAGAAAACAGCTTTGGAAATATCTGAGGTTTTAAATATTCAAGTACTGTTACAACAAGGTTGAAAATAGAATTGTGTTGAATTGATCTTGCATCCTGATTTTTCAATTTACACCGACTGCGTTCGGCTGACATCAGAGTTAGGGTTCAAGGCGGGTGGATCGGTAGCCAATGGTTGGAAACACACGTCAAGTTCAGGCTGGTTACGTAACCCTCGTTTCTCATGACCAATATCTTCAAATCCAATTGTCTGATAATTCTTCAGATCAAAGAAAAGACTGGATTTGAGTGCCACTTCATCAATTCAGATAATGCAGTGTCTGTCCATATCTGTCATGGTCAGAATTTTGATTTCCAGAGCCTTGAAAACGGATAAATTTTCCAACCCCGGTTGGATGCCAGTCTTGACGTTGTTCTTTCAAGTGTTCTCTTATTAGGAAGTGTAAGCATTTTGCTTAAAAATTTGTATGCTTTTGGACTCAACATGTACAAAGTCAAAGCAAATTATTCCAGCTCCATAAAAAACCTTCTAGCTATAGGCTTCCTTTTCTTATTCAGAATGTGGGACTTCAGTATTTCTGCCAACTGACTGCTCAAAAGTCTGTCACATATTTTGTTAAAATCTGCGATCATGGACTTGATTTTTCTACCCTGTTTTCTATGTCAATATGTTTTTGGCGCTTTTTGAGTCTTTTGAGTTCAGTTCTCAATTTCTGCTTACGTATTTTGGAGAGAATGTTTCGTTCTCGTTTTCTATAGTGAAAAACATGGAAACAATTCACTTACCTAACGGTTTGTTATCTATGCAGTGATTTTATATCAATACAACAAAACTCAGTAGAACCAGCAACAGCCTGAAACCCCTGAATCGGTTAGATTTCTTGGAGTTTACATGGATCCAACCATGAAATTTGACAAGCATGTCGACACAGTCTGCTCCAAGGTAACAAAATCTATTTATCTACTAAAGCAAATAATAGGGGTTGTTGCTACTGATGTGTGTTTGATAGTCTTGTTCAACACTTTCTCTTGAGCTCCCTGGGTTCTTTTCATGATCTCCTCCCAAAGACAAACTCGTTATCATAAGGCTGGAAAGATTGGCGAAGCTGAAATACCAGATCATCAAAATCAAAAAATGTCTCGATTCTAAACCATAATAAAGCATCCCCAGATAAGAGTTCAAGTGCTGACTTCAGAAGTTGATCCTTCGTCACACCTCTGGACAATCTCAACTCTTCGAGTCTTTCCAGGAAGCTATTGACGTTGGTTTGACCATTATACGTGATGTTCCACCTACTGACGTCGTGATGATGATGTGATGATGGAAACGAATGCGGGATCCTGCTAGGGCCTGAGGCAGGTGAGAATCTCCTATTTTCAAAAGGATTTCCACTGGCTGAATTCAACTCAGCATCGGGATGAAACGAGGAGTTGTTTTCAGGTCTGGGTTGGTTGAATCGAACGCTAGACTGATGCCAATTGATTCTTCGTACTCTATTCGACTCATCCGGTATGTGATCACGATTCGTTTGTACCGAAAATGTGGGCAAGGTCGTTCGTACTGAAGTGTTCGTTAGGTCGGAAACATCGGTTTGTGTCGCTCGCGCTAGATATCACACGTAACCAGATGGCAACGCGTCTAGATCCTCCACATTTATGAGTTGTTCTACAGTCGTTTCTGATCCAGAGTCCGCAGTTTGATTTGATTCAGTGGCTTTTGAACTTCCAATCCCAATATTCTGACGAAACTGAGATTGACTTTCTTTATCAAAGTCCAACATTATTAAATCATCGACTGAATTGCTGTCCATTTTCCAAATCAAAAATATATTCACGAAGTCGAGATAAGAGAAAAAAACTATCTATATAAAAATTTGAGTTAAATTTGGCAACTATGGCGAGAGTCTAAAAAGCGCAACCCAACTCTCACCTGAAAAAAAAATGTCAAAAACCTACTCCAAAAACCAACTCAACTCCCCAAAAGCCAAAGGCAAAGGTCAAAGGCAAAAAAAATAACTTCCGCGAAAAACGAAGTTTCCAAAATCAGGCGCTAAAAATAAATCAACACAAATCAAATATAAAAATAACCCAAATAAATATCGGCAACAATACACACACTTGCGTATTGTATGAACAAACGCAAAAAAAACAAATCATCTCAACTGAATAGATCGATAGTATCAAAACATATTCAATAAAAACGTACAAAATATCGCAGCAAGTAGGTATGGGTCGGAATCGTCGCAGAATAATGTTAGGATCAAGTTACGTAAACTTGTACAATTGTAAACAAATGTCTATCAGAAATAAAGGATATTACCAAACTCCAATTAGCTTGATTTATCGAAAGCGCAAAAACAAATCGAATACAACATTTTATCAATCAGGCCAACAACAGCGTTGCCAAGTCCTATAGCAGACTCTCCGTCAAAACAAACTGACGTTACACCAGGCCTGGGACTCTGTGTATCTGTCGAATCCTAGCGACGGTCGCTTTCCCATTCATTTTATGCAGAGAGTGAAGTGTCGCTATGGAATTCTACAGTACACAGAGTCCCAGGCCAGGACTGTACCAAACTGACAAGTGTCTATAACCTATAAAAGTAACAGTAACACAGTAACCAGTAACAGTTTGAACCTAACGGCTAAACAACCCTTACACGTGGTTGGGCGTCAATTTGTTACGTACAATTTAACCAACAGGTGAGTAGTGTGGTTTTGAAATTTTTGGCCGTAACTTCCAACAATTTTTGTTATTGATGGAGACTTGATAAACTAGAGGTGGCTATCGGAAACGCAAAAACATCGAAGGCAGGAGTGATCCACTTGTAGGGCGACCAGGCTAGCTTTTGCCGTAGATTGGGGGGTAAATAAATGCCGGAGCGCCACCTACTTTAAGCCCTTAGGAAAGTGAACTCCTCGATCGTCACGAAAGCAGGAAGTGCCCACAAGATTTCCAATAACGCACACTGACTGTTCAATAATATATTATCTATTGTTATATCGTTACAATTTTCCACAATGCAAATAACCCTTCAAAATGTACCCTAAACCCTAAATTACCTCAATAAACTATGTACTAGATCCCTATTTTGCCTAAACGTTACTCGATTTTCGACCTTATTCCTACTGCGTGTTCTAACCTCAACTTCAACTGTTAGCTTTCTGAATATCAGCTGTTCACTAACGAATTTTTCAAGTTTCCCAGTAAACCGGAAAAATATCACGAAATAAATAGGCATGAGTGGAAATACCTGGCCTGTTTGTACGAATCGTGGTTCTGGTGTGTGTTGTCGTATTCCAACGGTGAAAGTGGGGTTATTGTATTTCGTTTCAGAACGACTCAAATGGGGCCCTTCTGCATGGCACCAGGCGGATATAGGTTTACAACCAAAAGCCCAAGGGCTAGGGGTTGCGAAAGACATGCATTTCTCTCCCACAGATCCATCCACATGGAGATGCTGTCTCCAAACCTTCGGATATAGGTTTGGTTGAGGGCCATAAGGTCAGAATTCCAGATGCTTATCCCACTCATATCAGGTCTATTCCAGTCAGAGAATTTTGTGTTCAAGAAATAACTGACCGACAGTTAAAAAGTAAGCAGGTGAGAAGCTAGAAGGCCTAAAAAGAAATACGTGTCTTAGAAATGTGTTCTTTTGTCCAAGATGACTGAACTTTTGTCTTGAAGAGACTTAAACCAACTGAGAGATTGATTTGCAAATGAACTGTATTTTGTGAGAATTGAGTCATTTTTTACTGATTTTAAAGAGGTTAAAACACACCTCAAAATGGCATGGTTTCTTGACCAAGAAATACGAAAATAGGGGGGAATACTGATTACTACTGATTACTGATTACCAGCGCTTCACATTCGAATACAATGTGGGAGGCTGTTTCCTCCTCCTCGTTGCACAGCCTACATATGGGTTCCTCGTTGAAAAGACCCATGATATGCATGTGTTTCCTTAGAGTGCAGTGTCCAGTTAATATACCTGTTACTTTCCTAAGCTGATTCCTGCTGAGTTTCAGTAGGCTTCCAGAAAATGATGATTCGATCTCGTCTGCCATCATTAATTTACTTTGTTTCAGACCTGGTGATTGGCACCATCTAGCTTTCTGTTGTTTTTTGGACCAACAGTTCAGCCAACCTCTCACAGAGGATTTTGTAATACCAATAGCAGGTTCTGGACCCAGAAGTGGTGTGTTTGCAGCTTTGCGTGCTAGTAGATCCGCCCGCTCGTTCCCAGCTATCCCTGTGTGTCCTGTCATCCATCCAAGAGTGACATCGTTAGATACTCCCAGTGTGACAAGGTTTTGCTGACAGTCCATGACTTGTTTGGATTTGGTTTCCCGACAGAAGATGGTTTTGATTGCAGCTTGGCTGTCACCAAGGATAAGGATTTTCCTTCCTCTGTAGCCTCTCCTTATTGCATGTACTTCTGCCTGGAAAACTGTAGCGTACATCCCGAGTGGTTCACATGTTTCCCACTTTGGATTTTCACCTACGATTCCGACACCAGTTCCCCGGCTTGTTTTGGAGCCGTCTGTGTACCATATTGCCCCATTAGCCATCCGGAGTTGTTTCACCGTTTCCTCTTCCCATATTAGCTTGGTCTTGGGAGAAGTGCTAGAGTTGATATTTTTCAAAATGATATCACTCCTCATTGTTACTAAGTGATTCGTGACTGTGCTGGTTAACTTAGTGTGTCCTTGGGAGTTTGAGTGGCTCCAGTTCCCGGTGTTGCCAAGTCTATATGCTCCCATTCATGCTTCCATTTTGATATAGATATCTAAAGGAGGTAGGTTAAGCATGGCCTCCATGGCAAGTGTTGGAGTAGTTTTCATGGCTCCCGTTACACAGAGATATGCTAGCCTCTGAACTTTTGCAAGTTCCGTGGCTGCTTGTCGCTGCTCGATTTTCGGCCACCAGACAACAGAGCTATAAGCAAGGGTGGGTCTTACCACGGTACAGTAGAGCCAGTGTACCATGCGCGGATTTATGCCCCAATTCTTTCCTATCGCTCTTTTTGTTGCCATTATTGTGGCTTTACCTCGATTCACTATTTTCTGTAGGTGTGAATTCCATGTGAGTTTGTCATCCAGGATGATGCCTAGGTATTTGACTTCTCTTACCACCTGCAGTTCTTGTCCAAAGAACATGGGTTTGAATAATTCCGCTGTCTTCCTCTTTCTCGTAAAGCTGGCCAGGGAGGTTTTCTCAGGATTGACCTTCAGGTTCACCTTCCTGCACCAATCTTCTACGATTGTCAGAGCTGTCTGCATCAGTTCTGATATTGTCTTGGTGTGTTTGCCAGTGATAAGTATTGCTACGTCATCGGCATAGCCTTGGGCGTAGAAACCTTTGCTGTTTAACTTTACCAGTAGTTCATGTGCGACTAGGTTCCAGAGGAGAGGAGACAAGACTCCACCCTGGGGGCAGCCTCTAGCTGCCTCTATAGTTACAGTTTTGTCAAGCATTGTTGCTTGAATTCTCCTACCTTTTAGCATGTTTCTTATCCACCTACAAACTGTGTCTTTAATTCCACGCCGATTGATTGCGGTGGTCATTGAATCGAAGGAAGTGTGATCAAATGCTCTTTCTATATCAAGGAATGCAGCTAGGGCAACTCCTTGGTTGTTCAGTGGTTGCTCTATTTTATGAACAAGTTCATGCAGAGCAGTTTCACATGATTTACCAGATTGATAGGCGTTTTGGTTTTTGTGTAGTGGCCTCTCTATTAGGGAGGTCTCCCTAATGTGCCTTTCAATCACTTTCTCCATCGTTTTAAGTAGAAACGACGAAAGATTTATTGGTTGGAATGCCTTGAGCTGAGAGCTATCTTTCCCGGGTTTCGGTATGAAGACCACTCGTGAGAGTTTCCATATCATGGGTATGTGTCCGGTTGCTCTGAATAGTTGGCAAAGCATCGATATGAGTTGGGCTCCGCCCTGCTGCAAGTGTGCCGGTATTATCCCATCGCATCCAGGTGCTTTGTATGGTTCGAATGAGTTTATGGCCCATTCGATTCTATTTGGTGTCACAATCTGTCGGGCTATGACCCAATCATCTCTTGATCCTCTCATCCGGAGGATCTCAGGAGATAGGGAGTTGGTTCCCTGTTGCGAGTTGATTATGGTCGAGTCTGGAAAGTGTGCCCTGAGTAGTGTCTCAATGGTTTATTCGCCATTTTTCGTGTATTCCCCATGGTTTGGTTTCTTTAGTGTTCCCATTGGTGGAAGGGGATCTTTAGCTAGGATTCTCTGGAGGCGTGCGCCTTCCGAGGTTTTTTCGACCTCAGTGCAAAACTTCCTCCAGGAGTTCCTCTTAGCTTCCCTTACTTCTTTGTTGTATTTCGTCAGAGTATGATGATATTCATCCCATTCACCGCTTTTCTTGGCCACACTGAAGAGTCTGCGTGTTTCCCCCTTCATCTTTTCAAGTTTCTCGTTCCACCAGGTTGTGTCCTTGCATGAGGAAGCGGACAGCTATAGGGGGGATGATTGAGGATTTTCTCAAGTTCGCAAATAAGGTGATTCAAGTGTGCAGTCGGCAACCACTTTCAGAAGAATGTTCAAATCTTTCAACTCATCTGTCGATCTCAAAATCCCCTAGGGCCAAAAGTTCCTGAAACCGGATATTTCGTCCTTGACATTGAACTTGAGGGCACCTGATTGGTCCGTAAAACTTATTGTTTAACAATAATTGCAACAGTTGGTTGAATTTGAAGTGACTAACTCTTGACAAAAGGCTCTGACTAGAAATTGGCACTGCCATGTTTTAAAATTCGAATTTAGGTTAAAAAGTGGCCCAAATTACCAGAGCACTGAGAATTATGAGATATAATTGACGCAAAGGGAGAGAATCGATGTCGAGAATGGATCTTTACTAAAAATTTCCAGAACTAAAAACTATACCATAATGTCTTAACCTTAAAATTCCCATAAACTAACCATAACAGACAGGTCAGTCTAATAATTGCAGTGGTAAAATAATAATAACCCAAGAATTCATAAAATTTCGTATAAAATTAAATTCTACCCTTTAAATTTGATTCTTACACGCCTAATTTTGGAAACATAACGCGATTTTTAAAAAAAAACGTAACAACTCGAAACTAGGGATCAGTCTTATGAGATTTTTTCGTGGTAGGTGACATTTTCCTGGGTTGCCAGTATGCGATAGTGCAAATCTCATGAACTGAAACTGCTCAACTTATTCCTAAAGTATGAATTTTGATGAAAGTGTGTTGAGAATAGTCAATTTTCAAAGCAACTCGAAGAGAAACAACGGAATGAGACCGGTAAATATTTTCTTTCTAGAAAAATTGCTTTTGACTTATCAGATGGTTGCTGGGGCCGTTGAGGATGCCGCAAAGCAGGCATACCCTGCTCACTTGTGTGCAGCACTTGTCGCGCTTCATGTACCAACTGCCCCGCAGTCGTGGGCATCAATGACAGCCACGATGATGATATTTTCAACGATGAACTCGAATAATAATTGCGTGATTGATACTGCCTTGTCAAATGAAATTTTCTTCTTATTTGTCCTAAACTTTCATAATACACAGTTTTTTCCAGCTATTCGCATATTCAAAGTATCAAACACCTCTCACTACTGCTCCAAGCAAAAAATTAGACCTTTTCTGTAGACAATTCAATTAACTTTTATTTCGTGTAGAACGATCTTTCCTCTGGGACGTTTAGTTTTTGGGAGAATAGGGAAAAACTTATAAACCGGCCCCTCCACCGCCTCCCGAGCTTAACGCATGAGGTCCACGGCTGGTGACTTTTGGTATGTTACTCCTTTTAGCTCAACCCTACAAACTTGAAACACGAATCCGACTAGCACCAAATATATATTTCCGAATTCATGTCTTCGTTTCCTAGCCTAACGCGGCCACAAGTCACATGGATTTGATAGTACAAATTTGATTGGCTAATATACAGGAAGTCACAGATCAAATGGTCAATACTTATACTGCATATATAAGAACCAGAAATAGGAAATTTGAGATGGGAAAACCATGGCTGGAAGTGCCTCGTTTCCAAGATACAGGGTGTTTTGTTATTCGAGAAAACAAAAATTACACGCCACTGTTTTCTGAACAAAATTTTGTTTTCTTTAAAAATACTCTTTCAATTTCCAATGAAAAATGTCTTTGAGTTCTTTCTCTTCGACGAGTACAACAGCAGGATTTCCTACTTTTAAAAAACTGAAAATTTTTGTTCATCAACGCTTTGAAGGACACTAGTATTGTTTTTATTCTTTTACTCGAGAACGATGCGCCAGAAAGAAAAAAGGCAGGAAAGCTATTTTGTTGGAAATCGAACGAGGTTTCAGGAAAAAGTAATATTGTTCTGAAAAAAATATGTTATAACATTTTTTTTTCAAATAGTGCACAGATGTTCTCCAACTTTGGCCCTGGACGTTTTTTTTCCAAATACATACTCAGAAACATGCAATATTAGTATTTGAACCCTGAAAATTCAATCAAAATCGTTCAAGCGGTTTTCGAAATAAATTCAGATATTCATTCTCTTGAAAAATGTGTACACTCTGTATCTAAGAAACTAGGCACTTCCGGCATTGGATTCCTTATCTCAAACTTCTTATTCATGGTTCCTCTATTTGATGTATGAATAGTGACGGGTTGATCTGGGACACCCTGTATTTGACAACACAGCATACTGCTCCCATGAGGACTGCCGCATCACCATTGGATCATGATTTTACGAGTAAAGGTACACTTTTAAGGTAGCGTGGTATGTGCATGTGATTTCACTTATCTCACGTGAGAAGCGATCATCACTTTCTCATGAACTGTAACCCAATTCTTCAATTAATCCGTTCACGAATATGCATTTGATTTTCTACACTATTCGTATACGGATTTTGTTAGAGAATTGAGCTTCTGGACCCTGCAGGTCTGCAGATCCAATGCACTAGCCGGCATTGTTCAGATGTTTAATTTTAAGCTGCTAATTTTTGACGGAATACTGAAAAATTTCGATAAAATTTACAGCTATTCCTTCCAATGATTTGGCAGCACTGGTCTATAATACCCACTGTTAATTGGAAAATTGCTATAATAAATTTTTGAAGAATTGATTTATTGAAAGTAGATGGAGACATTTGCAGATTTCAATAAATATTGTTTCGATTTTTCTCTACAAGACCAAGACCACGACGAGCCTCTCGAGGTAGAATCTTGGTCTTGAACGTTAAGTCGTAGTGTTGGTCTTCTGAAGATTTTTTAGGTCTTGGTCTCTGTTTTTTCATCAAGATCAAGACTAGTCTTGTAGTCTTGGGAAGCCCCAGGAGAGACAGAACTCAAAAGACTTACTGTTGAATGCCTCATTAAGGAATTAATTATCAAAATCTTTCATCAGTATGTATTGTGTCATTAACACTTTGAAAATTTGATAAAAATTGGTGGAGGGCGTTTTTTTTTCAAATTTTCACACCCTGTATTTTGTAAACTACGCACTTCTGTCAAACGGTGTCACATCTCAAGTCTTTTCTTTATAGTTTCTCGATATTCACTAGAAGTGTTGACCAGTTGAGAGGGGACACGATGTTTTTATATCACTGTTCTATCACAAATTACCGTTTTTCTTCAAACGTCAGTTAAACGGACATTGTTCGACTGAGTGTCGGCCGCAAAGTTCCACTTTTCCTCCGGGAAGAAAAGTGACCACAGCCAACTATGACAACGAAAACGTGAGCCTGTCGCCGCCGCCCAAAGCTATATTCATGGCAAATTGAAAACATACTATGTTTTTGCATAAATTTGTCGAAATTTAAAAAAAAAATGGCATATTTTATTGGGAGGAAAAGTGACCTTTCATGACTTGGTCTCTATTAAACACAAGCACGTCATGAAAAGTATCAGTTTTCCTCCATATAAAATAATATACTATTCCTTTATCAACTATAGAGGGTGTCCCATAACTTGTAGCAGGAGATAAAATAAATTAAGATAAGAAGATTTGTCTAATGAATGTGATGGCAAATGCTGGTCGTTGAAAATATACAGGATGTTGAAAGTAAGACTTTATTTTCGAGAAATTTCGAGTATTTTTAAACGGATGAGAATGTGTTGATCGAGGTACATGTCGGACAGCAGAAATTTTATTCTTAACCAACTACACGAGCTCAACGAGTCCTGGGGAATTACGTTTGCACACTGTGAATTTGTGATTCGTTTTTATTCCCAAACTCGAGTTTAAACTGTTTGAGCTTTTGATATTTTGAGCTTTCTGTCTGCTGTCGAGTTATACCTTCTATTAATGCAAGACCATGAGTGTGTTAATTTGAGGTTGGTATTTATATAGCCTCGACCTCACAAACATTTTAATAATAATTAAGTGTGCATGGTGTTAGTGTTAGTTATTTCAGTTACTAATCATTGTTGAATGAATAAAAGATACCGCATTCTTGTATTCAGGTTCAGATGTTGCCCATATACCCCATAGCGGGACGTTTCATACCCTTTACCACAATTGTAACTATTGTAAGAACAGTGCTTTTTGCTTACCCTCAATGCTTACCTAATATGATTTTTGAATTCAAATTTGAAGTGTGAAACGGAAAATGATAACATTTCATAAAACGGTGTCTCCCTGTGATACTTATAAATACATAATAATATCCGATATCGTGTACAGGGTGAGCAACTAAAAAAGCGCGAGGTACTGTATCTGGACAACTATTCATCGTAGAGGCTTGCGGCAAAGAATTTTATTACTAAAACGGCCATACGGCCAAGATCGAAAAACCTAAAAAATATTTTCAAGTTTCTGAAATGGCCGCTAGGGGCGCAACAACCAACATCAAATAGAAAAATAGGATTTGTATAGAATGTTTGTTTTGTTCTTATTTCGAAGCGGGGAAACACCTCGATTTTTTTTCGCAATATTAATGAAACAGGGTGTTTCAATAATATAATATAATATAACTGAATCAATATGAAGAAGCAACATTTTTAAATTTGACAAAAAATTAATCTCGTTACAAAATCACCAATGCATGGTCGGAAAACGGAAAGATTATTTTTGAAGATTTTTCAGGCGATCCATTTTTGCCCAACGAAAAATAACCAAAATTGACCCAAACTCAAAATCAACCGGTAAAAATAGGTACGTTCATTCACTCCATATCCCGTGAGATCGTTTATTTTTATGTTTTGAAAAATAATGAGAAACGCACATTTTTCTATGGGAACTGGGAAGGTTAGTTCATGTTTCTTATAAGCATCAGAACGTGAAAAACTACATAAAATAATGAATATGAAACTAGAATAAATATGATTACAATAATATAGGGTTGTAATAAACTTAACAGTATTTAATTCATTATGTATAGTATAATATCACAAGCAGTTAGTATAATATTGTAAAAGACTCAGTATTTCTGTTAAAAATGATAAGTAAAAATGGAATTTTTGAGCAGTAGAAGTACTATTTGGCCTGTATTTCTATGTTCACTATTGTGATTCTTATGATCAGTAAAAATTTATGAAATGTCAGCATGACTTGGCTGGTGATAATTCCACAAATGTACAGTAAGAAATAATAAATGGCCAGTATGCAATAGTCAGTAATAATTTCAACTAACTCAAACTAATCCAAACTTGATACACATAATACCAATACAGAACACGTCAATTATGATATATAATAATAATTGTAATGTTAACCTAGAGCTAACCAACGAGCCGCTGCATAGTTTTTATCAATTTCGATCACAACACAAACTAAACCAAACTTGATCCACGCATAAAACCAATACACAACATGTCAATTATAATATACAATAATAATTGTAATGTTAACCTAGTGCTTACCAACGAGCCGCTGCATATTTTTCATCGATTTCTATTACCAACACAAACTACCCCTAACTAACAAAAACTAAATCCGCCTCTCAAAAGAACCTATCTGACTACTTCATCGTGACATAAAGGCAGAGTGTTTTCTCTTTACTAAGTTGTGTTTCGTTCCGTTGTAAATTTTTTTGTAATTATACGAAATAAAATATATGACCAACCATTCATTATTTTACTGTCGCTTTATTAATTTTATGGACTGTCCATTATTTTCACCAGGCATTTACTAATTTATCTGATTGTTATGATACTGACTCTTGATTATTTATATCTACCATTTATTATTTTTACTGGCCACCTCTTTATGTTAGCCTTCATTATTTTTACCGGCCATTTCTTTATATAACTAACAGTTAATTATTTCAACCGACCATTTATTATTATACCGACCATTTATTATCATACTGACCAAGGGAAATAAAATAATGGCAAAGAGTACTGTCCATAAAATTGAAATACTGACCATTTAATTTGTTGCCAATAATATAACCGTTTTGTGGATAATAAACCGACTAAAGCTGGTTAAAAGATGAAATAAGAGTTTCAAAATATTACCAAAACCAATTATCACATTGTATGCAATATTTTATTATGAATATATTGTGAGAGTTGGCATATACTGTCATGTATATCTATATAATTAAAAAAACTATCAGAATTAGAATTAGAATTATTGATTACAACAATTTTTGTATGTATATGTATCAATGTATGATTCCATTACGCATCATGGCTGGAAAAGATTGATCAGATAAAGAGTATAAATCAGTGAAATGAATAAGAGTTCATTGCGAAGACAATAACGACATAAACTTCCGAACGTTGCTCGATGAAATGCGAAAACGTAAATGGCGAGGACTGTTTGAGCGGTGGGACTCGTGTAGTTGGTTAAGAATAAAATTTTTGCTGTCGGACACTCTCAACATCTATCAAAATGAATATATGAATGTTTCTGGATAGTTTGAATAAATCGAGTTCTCTTATTGATAACCAGATTTTTATTTTTTTCCGGTATTTCCACTTTTAAAGTCGAATATCTCGCAAACAACTTGAGATATCGATATTCGTCAGGCGTACATTTTCTATGTAAAAAGATTGACTCTTTCCAAGTATGAAGTGAAAACAGTCTCACCCTTGTAAATCAAGAAATCATGTATAATAACATGAATTTATCATTTAGTACGTAGAAGTCGCCCTCTAGGAATTAGTTTCAAACCAATACCGAATTCGGATTTCCCACCTTTGAAAACGCTAGTATAATAATTTTGAATCTGTTATACTTATCCGTTATTGAAATTTTTTCAAAATAGAGTTTTACTCTCAACACCCTGTATTTTTTCAACGACTGGCATTTGTCAACACATTTATCAGAGGAATTTTCTCATTTTCATTTTATATTATCACATGCTGCTCTAAGACGGCTAAGTTATGGGATACTCTGTTTATTTTAAATCAATGCTCTTAAACTCTTGCACAACTCTTGCACAACTTTGTCACCAGCTCTTCTACCTTCTCAGTTTATCAAACAATACGCTGCGGTGGCGATACTGTGGGTTAACCTACTTATAACAAACTGTCAATAAAAGTTCCTGAACATTCAAAATAATATAATACATAGCTGTTGATCACCTCACTTTGGATATAATAATAATAATACTCCTCGCAATCTGACCTGTATTTTAATGCGTTAGGCTGCAACTGCACAAGAGATTTCATATGCACTTCCACTTGTAGTGCTGGTGAAAAAAAATAGTATATTATTCAACGAGTGGAAAATGGTGGATATTACTCACTAGGATGAAGTTGCGTGATCATCTGAGGAAGTTATATCCATTTCCCGCGAGTAGAAGACTAAACTGTTTCTATGAATGTTCAATAATTGAAGCGAACGTTGAAATATTCAATTTCATTTGGACGGCACTTTTTGACACTAAGTTTACCCAAAGTGAGGTTAGGTTGTCAACACAATGTGACAATGACCATTAAACAAGTATGGATGGTCAAATGGGCTGTTTCAAAATGATGTACCTATTTGAAGGTCGATATTTTGTCGAATGTTCTGATTTGCTCTAAAACAGTGGAGCTATGACATTTATTAGATCATTTCATTGGTTAGAAACAATTGAGAAATGAAAAAAAGTCTCGGGTATGAGTAACGAGTTACATTAACCAATAAAAAGAGGATCTTTACTACATCTATTATTGAATAGTCATAGAAAAAACGGTTTTTTTTTCTACTTTCTCTACAGGCATTCCCGTAAACTGAGCATTTAAATCGAAAAAAAGATACGAATAAACTCTATTTTTAAAATTACTTTCCACTTAGTAATTGTGATTTCTTGACTTTTTTGCGTCAGACGAACGAAAAATAGTATAATATTTAATAATACTATGCTTTATCTACGACTATTCATTTTGCAGATTTTCCAGAAATTGTAATATGCAACAACATTATTCGAAATTAGAAGTTTTCACAATGAATAAATCAACGTCAAATATATTATTTGTCAAAATCAATTATTTTAGTTGCCCCAGTAACAACAATCCAAGCAAGGTCGATTCTATATTGTGTTCCACGGGTGTGGAATATCAAATACATATTCCACAGGTGTGTAATAAGAGTCACATTATGTAGTTACTATCACAAGCATAATGCGTCTATTATCAAATAGTCGTAGATAAATGTCATTATTATATTACCTATTGATTATTATTTAGTTATACCAGTATTTCCTTAACGATGGGGTCGATGGCCGTGGCTCCCCTATTCGGATATCATTAAAGACATACAAATAAAATGTTTTCAAGTCTAACGAAAAAAAAAATCAAGACGTCTTTACAAAAGAATTAGGTGGTATCAACTTTTAAAAAAAGTCAATTCACCCTCCGTACCCTCCAACATTATACGCAGACCGAGTCGCTTGTCACTCTTTTCTAAAACTATGGGATTTGTGTTAGGAATGCTTTTTACTAAATATGTTCCAGATCAAAATGGTCTAGCAAGTGACGAATTTGGGAGTAGACAAACGATAACCGCAGAGAAAAGTGATGAAGATTTGAAAAAATCAACAGTCTTGCATTCAACGCCCACGTCAACTCTAGATGATGGCTATGAATCTTCAAACAGTACCCCATTAGTTTCAGGTAGGTACAGTTTGTTACAGTTATTTTCTTTGAAATGATTCCTGATGTACATCTTACCGATGATCATTGTTTGTCAGGTATGATGATCATTTATTCGTCTATGCAGACTCAACGAAAAAACACAAGACACCTTTTTGGTCGAGAACTTATTCTTGAACATTTTGAAAATGTCTCGATAAAATGCACCATCACCGGAATAGTTCCCCCCTTTTCCCGTACGTGCTTTCTGTAGTGATATGTATATGACAGATCTTCATTGATTCTTTTTATCCAATGAGCGTATCACCGATCTCGGTGATTGAATCAAATCAAACCGCCGACAATAAGATGCGTTTCAAGTTCCATACGAACAATTCAAATGGAATAACCTGTATTTTGATGGTTGCAATGAACTCAGCATCCAATTTTGACTAAAAAAAGTTGACATATACAGTGTTTTCCCGGATCGACACATGAATGACACAAAATAACAAAAAAAAGTAATTGAAATTTCATCTTTTTGGGTTCAGCCCTGCTTGGATGAAAACTAATTTATGTCATTATTTTAGTTTTGAAAAATCAAGTAGGTATGTCTTGGAAACTAACCTAAAAGAACTTACCAGTGAAGAGCTTCTTGTAGGAGATACCACAGCATTTATTGAAAAAAGTTGTTCAGTATAAAAAACTGAGTGAGAATGCAATATTTCAGAATCCTCTGCCTACTTCATATTTTGAAAAAATAAGAAAAGATCATCAGCAATTTTCTTCTAGAGATAAATTACGCAATTCTGCAAAATATAAAAGTATTTACAAACCAAAAAAATACAAATAAAAATGTACAGGCTAGTGTAATATAGCCTACATTATACGCGAGTCAAATACTATGCTTTATCTACGTGCTTTCATCGAATATAAATTCTTCGCAAGTTGGTCGTATAGCGTCACATTTGATGGTTTCAATCAATACAGTAAAAGCTTGATAACTGAAAAAAAAACACGTAGCTACTTTTTCTGCCTCTTGGCTGTAAGTAAGAAAGTAGGTGATACTACTTGATTTTTTTTTACTTGCTCAGTCAATACTTGTTAAAGTTTCTGATTGGACATTGGACATTGACCGGTGTTTTGAATAAAAATATCATGAATTTATAATGACATTTTCTCGAAAGCGGTTAGCGGCTATTAGGTAAGATATTGACAAAATCAGTATTTCGCAAGATAAAATAGGACTTTACAACTTCGTGTTCCACTGAATTATTGCTTCTATTCTATCTACCCCTCTCTTTATTTTATTAAAGCCAACACCTGACAGTGAAATGTGAAATTAACTTTTTTAGTAGAAGTCATAAATGATCTTTTTGTTGTTCATTATTCAAGCCCTTAAACCACGGTTTAAGTCGATTTCTATACCACGGATCAAAAAAGTTGTTCACAGTATAAAGACAAAACGTCGATTTCTACACAGACAGCCGTTGAAAACTCTTAACTAATGCGCATGCGTGCGGTCTCGTGAAAGAAAAAAGGATATTCCAGCATTCGAGAGTTAGATTCTAGTGGGGAAACTGGCTCAAATCCTGTACCTTACCTCACTTTTCATATACACGCGACCTGCGCACACTTGGACAGGTGACCTCAAATTCTGGCATAAAATTAGTAGTTTAATCTACAAGATCCAAATGATTATTTTCAAATTCAGGTCTGATGGTTATTATTCAATTCACTGTGGCTAGAAGTGAAAACTATTCATTTTTGTTGATAATGATTTCACAAAATATTTATTACCGCAGTGGCGGCTCCTCCTCAGGTTTGCAAGTTTGCACAACCCCCAAATACTAAAGATGACATGCTATTAATAATATATTTGCTTAATTCTTAATCATGCCAAAGTTCATAGTATCAACATTAAAACGTGACAAACAGTCAACTATTGAAATAATTTCACCAACTTTTTCTAATTATCTTTAAAATTTTCGCGATTCCCGCGTCCGATGCGATGTTTCGCCGTTTCCATGCAGTTTGCATCGCGAATGCTATAAATCAGCCCGGCAAGACGCGGGTGATGGTGTTTCTAGGCGTAGATTTCAGTTTCGCCCCCTCAAGCTCCATGAGGTTGCAGGCCGGGTTTTTTTGCCCGCTGATTACTGATTTTAGTTTTTCGTGATTGCATTTTCTCAGTTTTGTGTCATAAAATATGAAATCTGTTGAGAGTTTTATTCCAAAGACAGTCTGTAGTCAATCATCAATCGATAGGTCTAAGATAAAAAGCCTTGGGATGACTTTTCCGAATTTAGAAATAGAACAATCCGTGTCTAGCAAAAAAAAACTTTCACCTGGACATTTAATCCAGAGCTTTATAATAAAAAAAAAATCTTATTGAAAGCATACCTAACTTCAGAGGGTTATCGATAAGTTTGCTGCTGTTAAAGATCGTCGCATGGACTCTCTTTTCAAATAAATCTTAATCAACTGTTCATTTTGTGGAATTATTGTGTACCTTTTGTCATCAAAGTATGTAACCGAACTTTATATGTTGAATCATTCTGAATCCACTGCTTCCAGTCTTTTTTGGACGTGGCCCCAGATTTTTTTTTATTAGGGTAGCCGTCAGTCCAGACGCCACATTTTTATCGTACGATCCGCCACTGTATTACTGGCAAAAAATAGATGAAAACCTTAAAATAAAATTTGAACCTGAATGTCAATGAACTAGTCAGTTTAAACCTTCAATCAATCACTTATTTGTCTGAGGCTATTTTGTTCTTAACATTTCTTAGTGCCGTTTTGTCAACAAGACCCCAATTTTTTCTGTGTAGTTTTACGGAGACATATCTGAGTAGTTTGTACAATTCGGAAAAAGATTAAACATTATACAGTGCGTTCAAAAAGTTCCCCCCTTTCTAACTAGTGAACCGTTAGATATATGCAAACAAAATTTGGACTCAACATATGTGAGAACGTTCTGCATTTTTTTACATAATGATAGAAATAATGATGAAAATCTTTATTCCTTGTTATATAAATACATTTTCAGCTGAAAAACAGACTCAAAACATGCAAACATAACAGAAATAGTGTCATACGATTCAGAGACATCGTTAAACTAAGGTTACATGATCAGCTAATGAATATAGTTCTAGATCTATCAACAATTTCTCTACATTGAGTTTGAATATAGATAGTAGCATGCTTTGTTCTATTGAACAATAAAGTATTATTTGATTGATTGATTGATTTGAATATCTTTAGCGAACTGATTCTTTGTAAGTCAGCAAGTAAATTATTAAAATGTTTCCCACACATAACGTGAGCACTCTTTTCTGTTAGTGTAAGTCTTTGTTGCGGGTAATCTACTTTTAATCTCCGAGTATCATATTTGTTATGCGCGGATATATTGAACAAGGGATTGCTTTTGAAGATAAATTGCAAACATTCATAATACAGGCCATAAATGGTTAAAAGATTATCAGATTTGAAAACACTCCTACAGCTATCTCTAACCTTCATTTTTTTGAACAGCCTAATTACTCGTTTTTGAGATATGAATGATTTTTCTGTCAAGCTGTGGGCTTCCAAGAAGATTATGCCGTGCCTCATAATCGATTATAAACAGGCTTTTCTCGTTGAGGTAGTTGGCAATCATTCGTTTACCGAAGCAGATTGAGTTTAGTTTTTGATTCAATGATCACATGTGATAACTCCAGTCCAAACACTCGTGCAGAATAACACCTTGGAATTTGGTATTTTCAGATACTTAAATTTGGTTTTCGCCGAAGTCTATGAAGCTTGGTTTCTCAACTTTTGACTACTTGGTTCTGAAAAGTACCACGTTCGTTTTGTTTCTATAAAAAACTGCCTGCCTTTGTTGATTAGTTGTGTTGAGGAAGTATGTTCAGTAAACAATGTTGTATCTTCTGCATATCACGTTATTGCATTATCTGGATCTTCAGTTACGCCTCCCAGATCGTTCATAAAGATGACAAATAACACAGGTCCCTTGATGCTTTCTTGGGCTATTCCTAAGCTATTCTGGATTGGTTTTGACGTGTATGACTTTCCGTCTTTCGATATTTTTACCATTCGCTTTCTACCTGTTCAATACGACGGAAATAGCTGCAAGGCCTTTGCTCTTACTCCGTACTGTTCCAGTTTTTGAAAAAGTATCACAGGATCGATACAATCATACGCTTTTGATAGGTCCAAGAAAATTCCAATCGAGAGCCGTGTTCAAGAAACTAGTATTTTTTTGTTGCATTCGAAAATTGCGGTGGTTGTTGAAGACCCTGGCAGATAACTATGTTGATGGTCACCCAGTATCTTACATTTGGACATAAACTTCAAAAGTCTTTGACAAATTGTCAACACCAAAAGTTTTGAAATGATGGTAGTCGACCAATCGGCCCGTAGTTGTCCATAATATCAGGGACACCTTTTTTATGCAATGGTTTCCCGATTGCAATTTTCAGCTGTTCAGGAAAAATACCTTCTTTTAATACAATGTTGAAGATGTAGCACAAAACATCATTTATGACTGGAACGACCAACTTCACTTAAGTCTTTGGTATTTCGCCATATCCACTGGACAGTTTGTTCTTTAATCTATGTGCTTATTCGCAAAGTTCTTGTGCAGCTATCGGCATCAAGAACATTGATTGGTTATTTGAAGGGATGGCAGAACTGCGCCTAGGAAAGGATTGGTTCAGGTCACTCAACAACTCGGGCACTCTGGAGATCAAGAAGTTGTTATACTTGTCAGGGATGAGTTCAGGATCCATATCCATTTCCATCTCGTCGTTTTTCTCGTTCATTTTTCCTGTTACTTCTTTGTATATGTTACACATACATTTCGATTTATTATCCGACATTTTTAATCTGTTTTTATAATAACAAAATCTACTTGCTTTTATTAACTGATCGTATTCAGACTTGGCCTTCTTGTATTGATCTTTGAACTTATCGCTTTGCCTAGATCACATGAGTATTGTGTCCAACCTATTCTTGCATCCCACAATTTTTTGGGCTGCTGGTTGATCTCACTTTTTTTGTTTTTTTCCGGAAAACATTTCTTGAATATATAGAAATATTTTTCTCGGGCCGCGCATGCGCTTAGATCAGGACAACTGGTGGCTGGGTGATGTCACATGTGACAATATTTATAACCTCCAAATTGCTGTCAGTGTCAGTGCCAAGTTTGAATGAGTTTTAATTGAGATTCATGAAGAGTAGTAGACCGATTTGTTGATTCAACAATACATAAATAGAACGTGAGTAAGTGGATTTTAACTATAGGTCAAGAAGTGCCATTTCAGTTCAAGCAAATGTCATATTTTTGTTTTAACATCACTTTCGCGTTCACATTGCAGAACAGACTTTATGCTCTATCCTTGTTATACTCTCAGCAAGACAAGGATTGAAGCACGGTCATGAACGTGATACTGCTTGTCACTTGCCCTGGTTAGAACGCATGCGCCTTACGCTATCGGCGAGAAAAACGGTCCTATTGTTCAAGCGATAATCGAAAGTACAGTCCGTTTCACGAGGGTTCATACTCAGGTCATCGTTGAAGTCATCACTTGGAAAAAAACGTACTGTCTGTCCATGGCTTTCCTGCGGTTTCGTCATACTTTTCCGTGTCTCTCTTACACATTGAAAAAAAAAATCACTTACGTCTGGACGAGGGTCTTTCGGATCAATTTGACAAATGTCACATGTGGAGCGATCAATCTACAACATACTGCCAAACGTCAAATACTGAGACGTGACCGCAGGAAAGCCATGAACCATGATACTAAAACGCACAAGATATGATCAATTGCTGGACGAAATTGAACCAAGCAGCGCATGTCGTCACCACGAGCCAAAGAGCGGTTGGATTTAAATGGATGCTTTAAATCCAACGCCACCTAGTCACCATTTGCTGGTCAAAATTTGAAGAAGCTTACGCATGACGTCCTCGCGTGACATGGATTGTATAGGTTTAAGGTAGGTCCCGTGATGACTTCTGAGTGGGATGTGCGGAAGTTTATCTTGTTTGTTTCAGTATCATGGTAACCGAGTTAACTAGGAAACCTATGAATTTTGAGATTCGGACACGCAATGACGTCAGCGAAACCTGCTCGTGATCATATCTTGTTTGTTATAGTATCATGGTCATGAACACGTTAAAAACTGTTTTTTATTTAGATTTTGGATTCAGGCTGATCATCCATTGGAAACTTAGTCGCGTGTGTATCCGCCTTCCGGATGCGAGCGATCGTTAGACTAGGCAACTGACAGCGTGCACTGCTTGTGACTCTACCATAACACTTAACGCTATTCCAGTTCGCTTCTCATTGTGCCTTGAGTAAATCATGTAGAATGGAATTGCCAGATAATATGTAGTTTTTGAAAAATCCTCACATGCAGGGATTGCATGCTCGAGAGAGTGAAAAATCCATTCATATAGTAGTCCAGTAAAGATATCATCATTAAAAAAGGAAAATGCTGAGAAGCTAATCCTTTTGGGGTTAATCGGGGAAGGTGAAACCAAAGATATCACAATCGCCACAATTGTAGGTTCTTGCAAGGGGATGTTTATTTTATTTTATTATTATAGTTCATAAAATGGTCTTCTCTTATACTGATAAGCAATCGTTCGTATATAGACACATATTAATAAATAACTGAGAAAGCACCTCTATCGGAAAAACCCACAATTTCCGGGTTTTATTCTCATCAGTGGACGTCCCCCCATCCGTGGACGGCAATCAACCCACGAGAAATCGGCTAGTCAGCATTTTTTTCAATGTATTATTGGGTAAACGAAATTTGATACACCACTTTGGTGGCCAAAAGTAGATTGACATCCTTAAACTTGATAAAACTTTGATCCTGCAACAGTAATCAAAGATGTAATGGTGCATTGAAGAACTTGAATCCATTTGTCAGTTCACTCAACCAGTGTTTTTTTTCAAATTTTCATAGGGTACACAGATTTTCTTTTTCGGATGATGCTAGCCAATTATACCGAAACTTACACCAAAAAAAATATGAAAAGAGGGCCCTAAACAGTATTTTGAATAAAATCACCATGACCGATCAAATGACAGATTGATTAAACTATTTTAATGCACCAATGATTTTTTGATAACTGATGCAGGATGCCTTTGTAAAGCTTATGAGCTTTATAAACGATTATATCATATTATATAATAATATCAAAGTTTAGGCATGTGCTGTTTATCCTTCCGTGAGTGTATATCTTGATTCTCCAGAGTGTATGTATTTTTTTCAATTTTTATGAAAGTGTCAAAAAGAACTATTGTGTTTTTTGAGAATGCGATGTAAAGGATTTTCCTTGTGATTTGCCAACCACGTGAATAGCCGTTATTTTAAGTTATAAAAAATAATAAATTATTCATAATTTTTCTATAACTCATGAAATAACGGCCATATAAGGGGGGTGACGAATGAAAACAATTTTCTGATCAGTTATCAACTGCAAAACATCACCTCCTGCCCAATCGTAAGGTGATAATGAACGTAATCTTATCACAAACAAGTACCAGCGGAACATAGATGAGGAAACTGAAATCATGAACAGGAACTAAATATAAGAGCCTTGTTTTGTCTCCAAGCACTAGCAGTTCCGAACCGTTCCGGAACCTACTACGCATGCGCACTCCATTATCACCATGATAACTTTTGAGTGCGCAAAATAATGAATAATTAATTATTTTTTAAAACTTTAAATAACGGCTATTCACGTGGTTGGCAAATCACAAGGAAAATCCTTTACATCGCATTCTCAAAAAACACAATAGTTCTTTTTGACACTTTCATAAAACTTGGAAAAATACATACACTCTGTAGAATCAAAATATACACTCACGGTAGGATAAACAGCACATGCCTAAACTTTGATATTATTATATAATATGATATAATCGTTTTTAAAGCTCATAAGCTTTACAAAGGCATCCTGCATCAGTTATCAAAAAATCATTGGTGCATTAAAATAGTTCAATCAATCTGTCATTTGATCGATCATGGCGATTTTATTCAAAATATTGTCGGAGGGCCCTCTTTTTACATTTTTTTTTTGTGTAAGTTTCGGAATAATTGGCTAACATCATCCGAAAAAGAAAATCTGTGTACCCTATGAAAATTGGAAAAAAACGCTGGTTGAGTGAACTGACAAATGGATTCAAGTTCTTCAATGCACCATTACATCTTTGATTACTGTTGCAGGATCAAAGTTATATCAAGTTTAAGGATGTCAATCTACTTTTGACAACAATATTGTTCTGATCAATAGCCCATTTCAAAACATAACCTGAAAGTCCGCTGATTGTACCGTAGACAAACATTAAC
This sequence comes from Orchestes rusci, assembly GCA_958502075.1. Taxonomy (NCBI): domain Eukaryota; kingdom Metazoa; phylum Arthropoda; class Insecta; order Coleoptera; family Curculionidae; genus Orchestes; species Orchestes rusci. The sequence continues at coordinate 19,205,618 of OY293307.1, forward strand.
CTATAATTGTCACTTCTTCCCTCCACTTTCTGAGACATTTTTCGAAATACCAAGTGTGCAATATGGTTTTGTTGAGATTCTGATCCTGAAAAGTTGTGAAATGAGTGATTATCCCGCGAAGTTAGAAGCTAGAAGCCCAGGAACTTTGGTTTAATATAAACACAAAATTTTAATTGTAAACAACATACACCCTTCTAGTGAAAGTGATTCAGACTTTCATGCAAGCCCTCAGGGCTTTCCAGAAATAACTAACATGGACATATTTGGTTATTTGGTGCTTACCACAAGTTATTATACTGCATGGGTGGTTAAAAGCTAATAAAAGTTTAAATGATGCTGTTGATTTATATTGACACCAAATTTTTATCTCGTACTCTTCTATTTTTCATTCAACGACATGAAATAGTGGACTGTATTAATTTTACAAAGTATCTCTTGCTCATGCAACACGAAATTGAAAAAGTGATGACAGAATGACAATCAGTCGAAAGCGCTCTCTCTCTCGACAATAGAAGAAGGGAGTCTTTGATGTCAAGCACGGCGTGGTAATACGAAGCGTCTTGGAGCTGGAGGGGTGTACAGTGTTGTCGCGCTGAGATATTGGGATGTCCCAACATGCCGACCCCTTGAAAACTCGTGGGCGATTTTCAACATCCAATAGGAAGCGGGAAAACCTTGGTGAAAGCACGCTTGAGGTAGCCCTTAGCAGTCTTGATAGTCACAACTCGGGTGATTTTGTCTTTTCCGGGGTGCACTTCAACTATTCTTCCAATAATTGTAATTGGTGACTTGGTCTTCTTTCACCAGAACCATTTGGCCAGGTAGCAGCTGTGCAGTGGAGATTCTCCATTTTGATCGGGTTCGCAAAGTTCCTAAACATTTTCGATGCCATCGGGACCAAAATTGTTGTACCAATTGCTGTAGTCGCTCATTGTGCTTCAATCTGTTGACTGGTATTTCTTCAACGTTTCTCTGTGGCAAGGCAGTAAGTTTTTGTCCGATAAGAAAATGTGATGGAGGCAAAGGTTCAAGGTCATCAGGGCAATCAGATAAAGGAATTAAAGGACGGAAATTAAGGATCGCTTTTATTTGAATGAGGACAGTGTAGAATTGTTCAAATGTCAAATGTGCATCACCGTAATTCTTTTGTGGTGATATTTACATGATTTAACGCAACTTTCCCACAATCCACCAAAGTGCGGTGCCCTGGGTAGTATAAAATGAAATTGGATTTTTTGTGAACTTAGGCTATTTCTAATAGACGAGTCTTGGTTCGAAAGTAACTCATACATTCTGAAAAGTTCATTTGACGCACCAACAAAATTGGTGCCATTATCACAAAATATATCAGTTGGTAGTCCTCGCCTAGAAACAAAGTGACAAGTGAACGTTGACATACACACAAAGAGGCATATAAAAGCCTTCACAACGCTTTTACTGCGCGACTTACCATCCTTTAAAATAAATGGTCCCGCAAAATCCAATCCTACCTTATTAAAAGGTGGTGACGGTGAGACTCGTTCAAGTGGCAAATCGCCCATTTTAGGAGCTACGGTAATGGGATTAACCTCAAAACAACATACACATTTTTTTATAATATTCCTTACAGTGCTTCTGCCACGCAAAATCCAGAATGTGTCACGTAAACAAACTACAAAGTACTGTTCGTGGTGTAGCATGCATAAGCCTTTCATGTTCAAATTGAACTAACAAGACTGTCAAGTTATTTTTATAAGAAAGTAAAAAAGGGTGTTCCTCATTATATTTCAAATTAGAATTTCGTAGCCTACCCCCTGCCCTTAACAAGTTATTAACCCTTTCCTTTTACAATTATTTATAAATCGCAAGCAATAAGCGGTCACCCTTTGACGCTCAAGAACTGATGAGAATTTATCAAGTAAGTTGAAATTTTCAGTCTTGGAAAATAGATTGAGACATTTTTGAGTACGCATTTCGGGAATATTCTCAACATCGGTAATTAATTTTGGCCATTCGGCTGAATCCTTTGATAACCATGGTGGTCCTGACCACCATAGTTTTAGATCACGTAGATCGCTAGGACAGCAGCCACGTGATATTACATCTGCTGGATTTTCAACTGATCTTACGTGATTCCATTGTTTTATATCGCTCAAATTTTGAACATCAGAGACACGATTCGCGACAAAAGACTTTAAGGTAATTGGCTCAGAGGCAAGCCACGCCAGAACAATCGTCGAATCGGTCCAGTAAAAAACGTTTGATATTTTCAGAGTAGACGAATCCAATGCTTTCCTAATCAAATTGGCTAGAAGATTTGCAGCAGACAGCTCAAGTCTAGGCAATGATATAGTTTTGATAGGCGCTATTCGTGATCTGGCACACATAATTCGGGACAAACTTTCACAATCAGCCTTCTTCGAAACGAGATACACAAAGGCACCATAGGCCACATTTGAAGCATCGCAAAAGCCATGCCAAGTTATTTCGTCAAATTCAGGTAAAATAACGTGCCGTGGTATTTTGATAAGATTTAACTCGGGAAGTCGCTTGTAGAATTGAACAAAGGTGGTTAATAAGCTTAGAGGTACTGTTTCATCCCAATTTAATTTTTTTCTCCATAATTGTTGTAGGATTAACTTAGCATGAACTACTACTGAACCTATCAGACCACACGGGTCAATCTTTAAGTGACACGGTTTTGCAACTCCTGATCAAAACTAATAGAGTAGGATAAAATATCATCTTGATGCTCCCACATTAGGCCCAAAGTTTTGATGGACTTATCATCAGTAATCAAATAATTACTTGTTTGTGATGTCTAAGATGAACATTCTAGGACCTTTTGGCTATTGGAAGCCCATTTTCTGAGCTGAAAACCAGCTGAATTAAAAATTTTGGAAACTATATGTTTAATATTTTTGGCCTCTTCTATGGTTGAGGAACCAGTGATAAGATCATCTACATAAAAGTCTATTGAAATAATTTGACACTCTTTAGGATATAGCTTCATATGCTCAATAGCTACTCGATGCAGGAAACGAATGGCTAGAAACGCCGCGGGAGCTGTACCGTAAGTAACGGTATTCAATCTAAAAGACTGGACTTCCTCTGATTTGTCAAACCTCCACAGAATTCTTTAAGGGTCTTGTTCTGTTTCCTTGATATTAGCCATGCGGTACATTTTCTCAATGTCCGCTATGATGACAAAATTGTGGCAACGGAATCGGCTCACGATAGAAAAAAGCTGGTTTTGAATGGTAGGACCCACTCTTAAAACATCATTAAGGGACAAGTTATAGGTAGTTTTGGAAGAAGCATTGAACACAACTTTACATTTTGTCGTCATACTCGAGTTTTTAACGACAGGATGATGAGGCATGTAGTACACACCATTTTTCGAAACTTTATCTAGATTATGATCAACAATGGCCCAAGTCTAAATACTCCTTTAAAAATGCATGATATTGAATTTCTAAGTCTAGATTCTTTTTTAATCGAGTTTCTACGTTATAGAAGTGCTTCATGGCCACATCTTTAGACTCGCCTAACTCGGAAATATTATCTTTTTTCGGCAAACTGGCGATAAATTTTCCATTGTCATCTCGAGTAGTCGTGTTAATAGAATGACATTCACACTCCATTTCTTCTTTTGAGAACTTGGATATCGGCATTTCCTCAACCTTCCAAAAACGTTCTAGGTTTTGCTCTGTCCTTTATTTAGCATAGGAGCTATACAGTAAACATTGAATATAAATAAATCATATAGATAAAAATGTATATAAAACAGACATCAAATTCAAATTATAAAGCATGGTATCAATGGATGTGTAACGGTTACATTTCAGTATCGCCCTCATTTTCTGTTTTGTATAATTTATATTTTGTGATTTTATACGCAGGCAAACCATACAATAGCGTTGAACAAAAATGGAGGTGAGGCATCGCTAAACTCTTATACAGGGTGTCTCTGAAAGGTCTGAACAAAATCCTATCACATGTTGCTGACATCAAATTCAAATTATATAGCATGGTATCAATGGATGTGTAACGGTTACATTTCAGTATCGCCTTCATTCTCTGTTTTGTATAATTTGTACTTTGTGATTTTATACGCAGGCAAACCATACAATAGCGTTGAACAAAAATGGAGGTGAGGTATCGCTAAACTCTTATACAGGGTGTCTCTGAAAGGTCTGTACAAAATCCTATCACATGTTGCTGAGGTCAAAATAAGCCGATTCAACGCAACTCACCTCAGACCGGTCACCGTTTCCGAGATACGGGGGGTGATCAAGTTTAAAACTACCAATTGAATTTTGTCATTATTTTGGACAGTTCTTGACATATCGCTTTGAAAATTGTTATGCAAGGGTTTTGTTATGTGTGAAAATCGATTATGTAGTTCTTTTTTATGTGGCCACCAGAGAGCGCCCTACACTTTACATTTTGTGGTTTATAATGTCCATAATTATTTTTTTTGTTATTTTTTTCGATCTTTAATCAAATATAAAGATTCTCCTGACGATTTCAAGTAAATAAGGTACTCTTGTCAAAGTTCGCTCAAGTAAGCCGTTTTCGAGATATTTCCATTTAAAGAGTTCCATGCCATATCGGAAGATTCCCAATATTCTCCTTCTTTACACAAGCGTTCAAAAAAGTGATTTAAAAAATCATCACTTATTCCTGAAGTCAAAATAAGCCGATTTAAAGCAACATACCTTTCTTTAAAGTAGCTCCGTTTTTGACTTACAACTTTACCACCCTGTATCTCGAAAGCGGAGCAGTTTTGGACAGAGGCAAGTTGCTTTAAATCGGCTTATTTTGGCCTCAGAAATATGAATTTATTTTGTAAATATAATATTCTGAAGAGTTTTTGTAAAGAAGAAATTTTTCGGTTTGGCATGGAACTCTCTAAATGGAAATATCTCGAAAACGGCTTACTTGAGCGAACATTGACAAAAGTACCTTATATACTTGAAACCGTCTGGAAATTTTTTTTAACCAATGAAAGATTGAAAAAAATAACTTGGAAAATAGCTATGGACATTTTAATCCGAAAAATGTAAAGTATAGGGCGCCCTCTAGCGGCCACAGTAAAACGAACTACATAATCAATTTTCACACATAACAAGACCCTTGCGTATCAATTTCCAAAGTGATATGTCTAGAACTGTTCAAAATAATGACAAAATTCGATTGTTAATTTTAAACTTGATCACCGCGTATCTAGAAAATGGTGACATTTCGATCTGAGGTGAAATGCGTTAAATCGGCTTATTTTGACCTCAGCAACATATTATCATGGTAGGATTTTGTACAGACCTTTTAGAGACACCCTGTATAATAACAATTTAGTAGGTATCTAAGGACAAAGTTCTACCTATTCTTGATACAAACCAACTTTATGGAAAATTTTCTAGTAAAATATTTATTTCAATCGAACAACGCTCTTTCAAAAATTATGTATTGAGCAAAAATTTACAAAGTAAGTGACTTGACTGTTCTAAAGCAACATACCGACTGACTTGCAAAAATGAATTACAATAAAAGGCAAAGATTCTAACTGTATGAAATAATGTTATAGTCAGCGGTTTTCTTTATGGTGATTCTAAATTTAGCGCTGACAAATAGCTTTGTTTTGGTTCCAAGTTCTAGCAGTTCCGAACAGTTCTACACATGCGCACTTCAATATTTCAGTTTTGGTTAAATCAGAATCGGTTCTGAACAAATGATTCGTTGTTTTGGTTCAAATGTCAAATAGTTCGGAACGGTTCCAAAGCAATTCTATCAGTTCGCAGATTTTTAGCGAACTGATTCGGAATCTATCGGTTCGCACATGCGTCTCTCGAAATTATTATTCAAATTATGACTTTGACGTGGACATTCCATGTCAAATAACAAAAAAAAAATTGTTTTTTGAGGACTCATTCATTATTCCTCTTATTACAAATACTTTATCTTTCCACTGTGTGCTACTGTGCTATTTCCTGTGGTAGTGAAGAAAAAATCATGGATTCCTTTAGGCTATTGGTAAGCTATAGTATTTCATATCAATCATAACCTCAGTTTTGACATTGTACTTTTTGTGTACAGGATCTTCTATCTGATACAAGCTCCAGCGATTCTTCGGATGATGAAAATATTTGGACAAGATGATTCCAAAGGTACTACTATATCATCAAAAAAATGAACAGTATGCGGAGGAAGTTGTATCTCGGTATACAGAGCAAGAGTTTCTGGAGCTGTTCAAAGTTCCCAGAAATGTAATCCACAGTTTGGCAGAGGAATTTGAAAGCAGCGAGTATTTTCCAACAACAGATACTGGCTTTTGCAGATTACCTGCTTTAAAATCAATGATGATATTTTGCTGGTATGCAACTCACGAGGCAGCATCATTTCGGGATGTTGGAGACCGATTCGATATTGCCATTAGCACACTGCATCTGTTGATTGAGAATGTTACCCACTTTCTTAGTGAAAAATCAAAAGATATTATCACTTGGCCAACACAGGAAGAAAAATTAGAAATTGTAAGTGATTTTGCACTCATGGGATTCCCAAATGTATTGGGCTGTCTTGATGGATCCCATGTTAGGATTGATAAACCTGAACAAGACCCTGAAAGCTATTTCAATAGGAAGAAGTACTATTCTGTGCAGGTGAGAAAAATCATGGATTTTTTTTCATGTGAAAATATACATTTATGTATTTTTCTAGTTTCAAGCAGAATGTGATTCAAAGAGAAGAATCAGAGATGTCTTCATTGGCTTTCCAGGGTCAGTACATGATGCTAGAGTGTTCAATAACTCCCTACTCTTTCAATCTCTTCAAGAAAGATGCCAGGATAAAATAATTCTGGCTGATAGTGCCTATCCATGTTTGAGGAACGTACTTACACCCTTCAGGGATACAGGACGCCTGAATGAAACAGAAAAACAATTCGACTATAAATTGAGTCATTGTCGTATTCTAATTGAACATACCTTTGGGTTATTGAAACAAAAGTTCCGTCAACTTTATCAATTGAAATTGAGAAGCATGACCGTTATATGCCATTTCATAAGAGCATGTTGTGTATTACACAATTTAATCTTGACAGAAAAACTGGATGTTGATACAGAGTCTATCTTTTCTGAAAATGATGATGAAAATGAACCTTTAATGAATCCAGATTTTCAGCAAAATATGGCTGGACAGGCCTATAGAAACTACATAGCTGCTCTTTTGTACAACAATCATTAATAAATTTTAATATTCGAAAAGTTGTGTTCTCAATCTGTTTACCATAGTATGTCAAAAAACACGATTTTCGCTCAGGAGTAAAGTACCTTCATTTGTGATCGGAAAATTGATATTTAGAAATGTTGATCAGAATTATTGTAAACTACGTTCAAATATACAATAATTACATACATATGAAATGAGAATCAGGTTTTGTTAGGATTGGTGATTTTCTGGAATGAAAATCAAAAGGTATGTGAGCAAACACGTCTGGATTACCTTTTTGCAAAATTATTAATTTGATAATTAGATAGATGTAATCGAACAATAGAAAAAAAATCTTTCAAATAAACAGATAAATCAAATTTGATATGAAATGCTTTATTTATTGAACAACAAAATTCTTGTGACATTCTCAAAAATTGTCAGAAACTTATTTAATAATAAAAAATTATACTAATCTCTACTGAAACACTGCACAACTCAATGCACGATTTGAAGTAATAGGTTGACTAACTGCCCCTCATAAAGTTCAAATACTCTTTAAACAATTGTGTTCGTTTCATTGCGTCCTGTTGTTTGGATCTGTCCATTTCAAGCTTTTCTTTGTCTCGCTTGGCTCTGCCCTCATAATACGTTTTCATGTCATTCTTCATTTCAAGAAGAATTTCATTTCTTTTAACATATGATGATGTGGTTTTTTTAACTGGCCTCTTTCTTTTCTGGACAGCATTTTTTCTAGTGGTCTCAGTGCTAACTGTGGAAGAGGAAGCTCCGTTTTTTGATGTTGCTTCTGAGGCAATGTTATCTTGAATACTTAGTTGAGATGGTTCAATCATTACCTCACCATTATCATCTATGAGTGAATCAATTGTATCTTGCTGAAATGATTTCTTTTTTGAGCTGGAACTACTGGAAGGATGGAAAGATTCATTTGATGAAAGGAGGATAATAGGTTTTATATTTGTTTTTTTCTCATAGATTTCATCAAATTGTTCCTCATATTCAAAACTTTTTTTGCCTCTTCCAGTTTTATTGTTATTATCCACAACTTTTTTATAGATCCTCTCCAGGACCTTCCATCTATTTTTGCACTTGGTTGAGCTAATTGTTATTTGAAACAAGTTCGAAATGTCCATGGCTATTATCTTTCACAACCTTTTCCTATTCTTAATTTCAACGGTACTAACTTTTGGCCTATATTTTTTATAAAGTTCTTTTAGGGCATCTGTACGAACTCTCGATTTAAAAATCACTAGAAAAGGCAGAATAACCTAGACCCTCGAGTCCTTCCTTCACATGATCAGAAAAAAAAAAAAAACAATTTATTCATTACCTAGGTAGGTACCTCAAGACTTTATAAAACCTGTGGTTGAGTATTTTATTTTAGTACAAGTTCACTGTATCTATGTACCTACCTTTCTGAATGTTTTTTCAAAAATAAAGGTGCTTTTTCTTTGAAGTCTTTTTGTGAAATTTGGAAATAGTATTTAATTTTCCTTCTGCAAAATGAGGAATAGGAAAACAGACGTATTGAGCAGGTGACATTTGACAAATCTATCAAAAGATAGTGATAGGAGCTTGATCGTGTTTTGGTTTTTCAATGCTTAGAACTCAGTCAGAACGGTTCGAGTTCTGAAGATCTTGCGCAACTAGTTCTACGCAGTTCCAGAACGATTCTCAAATTTAAATCAAAACAAAGCTATAATTCCTCCCCCATAAGATACAACGTCGAGGGAGTTGGACAGTGGAGAAATTCATCTCAGCTTGGCTTGGATCGCTCGAACCATGAGTTCCATCAGGAAGGCATCGTGGCTGGCAAAATCTTCTGAGGCACAAGGTCGTAGCTGCAATGCTCAAGAGGATATACACTAATATTGTCCATAGGCTAGGTGTATAGGAAACTGGATCGGTAGAGAAGACTGGTGTATTGTCAATAATTTGTGATTTTATTGACTGGAGGTCATCTAAGTCGAGGTCTTCTAGATGTAGACTGATCTTGTTGGTTGCTGGTTTCTGAACTGTAGCTTGCTCTAGGTCAGGAAACAACAGGGGTTGACTTGGAATTATTCTTTCTCTGGTATTGGTGATAGATTCGTCTGAAGTGGCGACTTGACAACTGATTGGTATGTCAATCAAGTGAGTACCCACGGGTACTCGCTGGACTTCATCTTGAGACTTGCATTTTAGTTTGAGTGATTCGTTAGTTGGCAATATTCCAACCCATTGGTTTGATTCATCGAGTGGTTTGATCATGGTTTTGGAGATTTTGATGGGCCTTTTACGGCAGCTGGAAGTATTCTTCATACTCAGTACCTGGATTTCACAAGGGCTGTCTGGTCTGGCTTCCTTGATATTCAATGGTGGACAGAAGAAGACTTTTGGACTTGTTTCTTCGCAAGGGTTACTCAAGTGCGCGAAGTGCAATTCATTTTTTACAATAAATTTATCTCGCGGTATGACTGACTGAAACTGACCCTCCAATGAAATTGGGATGGAAAAAAGATGATAATACTCAAATCTCTCTGCACATGTTATTGGAACATGTAGAATACAAGTCAATTTTGTGTCTCGTATCGAGCTTTGAATCTTGATTAATTTTGAGATGACAAACATGTTTTCGAAAGTTAACTCTGTGGGAAACTGGTCTTTATTTACAATTGCTTGCAATTTTTCTAATTCCATGTAAAAGTCTTTCATGCTAATTATACTAGGATGCATGAGTTGCATTCTCGCAAATGATATAGAATTCTCAATGTCCTGTAAGATGGAATTTATTATCTCAAACATGTTGATGACTTGGTTTATGATATCTTTAATAAACCAAGCGTTCTCACGCTGAGTTTGCTTTTCCGCGAACCATGAAATTTGTTCTTTTCGTGATTCCAGTGATTTCTCGTTATGCTGTATTTGCTGAATAGTACCATTGAATTTTTCTATTAGAGCAACCGAAAGAGAATTTTGATTTTTTATCGTATTTGCGATATTTAGTTGATTAGATTGGAGTTGTCGAATCAAATGATCGTATCGTTCTCCGTCTTCGTTATCTAAATTCCCGGTTATACATTTAAAAACTGTTCCAAGTCCATCAATTAAACCTCTTTTGGCCTTACATCTCGGGAGTATTTCCGTTAATTTCGTTTCAACTTTTTCTCTGATGAATTTGAGAATTTTCATATAATTTGATGTATCGAAGGAATAGTCGTTGTTATGTTTTATTAGTTGTTCTAGAGTCATTGATTGATGGTTAAGTTTGTAAATTTCTGGTCGAAATGACAGTTAGATCATAGAAGTGTATGAGTTTATGAGTGTAACTTTCAACTTTTGCAGTTCCTTGTTTGACAGGAATGATTTCGGGATTATTGTCGAGTTTTCTTACGGTTATTTTGTCTTGAAGTCCAAGAGTTCCAGAAAATCTGAAAGTCGAAAATTTGGAGTAAGTCAAAAGTGTATGTTTTCTGTAATGATCGTCTTAAATTGTCCATGTGTACTTTAGGTTGGTCAGTAGTTGATAAGGTTTTTCTAGTTTCGCTAACTAAAGAGATTTTTGTGGGTTTTTCAAATTTATTCGAGTTTTTCTGACGAGTATGTTTTTTGACATAAGTTTTTTCATTGGGCTCAAAGATAGAAGGGTCGTCACGCTGCTGATTTCGTTTTTCAATTACTTTCTGTTTAGCTTGTATGCGGCTCTCATTCAATTTTGAATATAATAATTTTGATTTCTCTCTATGTTCATTCACATAATCATTCAACAAAATTTTGTTGATATCTAAATCGAATGGATCGTCATTGGAGATGTGACCATTAATGACATCAATGGGCTTTATTTTAGTCGCGGAATGTAAAGAGTGATTATATGCAAGGGTAGCATAAAGCATCTTCATTTTTATTGGAGTTTTTAAATAGCCTTGTGTATTGAGTGAGCGAATATGTTTCGTGTTGGTATTATGAAATCTTTCGATCTGACCATTTGACTGAGGATGGTATGGTGAGACGCAATGGATTTTTATTTTATGAAGGCTTAGACGTTTTGTCACAAGTGTGGAGTAAAATTCACCTCCAACAATTGTAAGGATTTATTTGTAACAATAATAAATAAATAATTGACCGGTTCACCGAGCTCAGCTTCACTCTTGGCCAGCTGTAGCAGATCATTCAACAAGTGTCAAACTCTTTGGACTACCGATGGTGAGTCATTCCTCAATCTCCATCACTCAGAAAAAGGGGCGGCGGCAGATCGTTTCAACCTAATTCTTGATAGCTCAAGAATCAAACTCTTTAGACCGCTGGTAAGATTATCTCACCATAGTTCGCCAGAAGTGGCTGCAGAATAGAAACACAATAGGATTTCTCTTGATTATTTAAAAACGCGTGATATTAAATCAAGTGAGGTAACTCTGTGAGACCACTCACCATAATCAGCAAAATAGGTATCTGGCTCATCATTACAACGAACACTGGCAGCATTAGAGCCCATCTTCTGCATTCTGCACTCAAAATACCATCAAAAGGGATTAAGCTTTCAAATATCACTTTGACCACTGTCAAAAATGATTATCAAGGTAGAGAAGAATGATCAGTAAACACATAAAATTGTCACCAGAAAAATGGGTTGCTACATTCGGCCATCCTGCAAGTATACACTCACTTCTCGTTTTTCTGGTCTTTTGATTCAGAAGCAAGTGGATACCCGTCTGATTTGTACGTAACTTTTTCACCACAATAAGATCAGAGGTACTCCTCAGCTAGTCTGACCTGTACATAATTTTTTTAGCACAGCATGTTCAAAGGAACTCCTCAGATATCTGACCTGTACATAACTCATTATAGTAAATTCAGAGGTACTCCTCAGACATCTACCCGTCTCTTGCACAAAATAGAAGAGTTGGCTCTAAGAAAAGAACTGGTGAAACATCTGGATTTCCAGTCACATCTCGTGATACTTGACAAAATCTTTATTTTCGAAACAGCAAGAACTGAACCCCCTAATATGATCGAATATCTGCAAAAGTAGTGAAATCAATAGTCGAGGAATGGTCATGTGAACAACATCTCAGAAACTGCCAAGAAACATCGGGAATAAACAATAAAAATAATCATGGTGATAAAAAAAATTAAGTATTTATTTAACATAAAAGTCACAAAGTGTCACACCACAATAATATTTAAAAACATAATATTGTGTTTTCATCATAATCAGTAAAATAGGTATCTGGCTCATCATTACAACGCACATTGGCAGCATAAGAGCCCATCTTCTGCATTCTGCACTCAAAATACCATCAAAAGGAATTAGGCTTTCAAATATCACTTTGACCTCTGTCAAAAATGATTATCAAGGTAGAGAAGAATGATCAGTGAACACATAAAATTGTCACCAGAAAAATGGGTTGCTACACAAGTGAGTTTTTGAATTCAGTACCGTTATCTATGATGATCTGGTTCGGTATACCATGATGAGCAAAAAATTGGATTAAGTTATCTGCTATGTTAGTAGCGGATGCTGAATTAAGTAGATAGGCTTGGGAATATATCGAAAAACTGTCGATTATAGTTGTGAATTTGTATTGCTCAAATGTAAAGGTATCGAGGTAGAAGATTTCAAATGGTTTCGCCGCTGTAGGTGTGATGTTCATTTTCATGCGTACCGGGTTTTCATATTTACTTTGCTGGCATATATCACACTCGTTTATGAATGTTTGAATAGCGTCTTTTGAATAAGGCCAATAATATTTTTGTTTTATTCTCTGATACGTTTTTTCGATCCCTCTATGGTTTGATTTTCCCTCATGGTAATTTTGGATAATTTCCTTAATGTTGCGTTTATCCGTGACATCAATGAATTTTTTCAAACATCTGCGAAATTTTATAGAAGGCCATTTGAAAAATTTTTGAACGGTTGCTGAAAATCGTTCGTACATGTCAGTTTTCTCGAAATAAATGTGATATTGGGTATCTGGAGTGATGAAGTTTTTTACAAAAGAAACGACGTCTTGCTCAAAGTTATTTTCTGAAATTTGAACTTTTATTCGTTTTTTCTTGCCAAATATAATACTCTATTTTGGAGTAGCTGGTGAGTGTAAGACTAAACTTATTATAATTTGATTTTTGGTGAAATTGATAGCACTGTCGGATATAGGGATACCTACAACTGGACTTTGCACATGTGAGTGTATGGTATTATTGTCGTCGTCGTCATCGTCGTTAGGTGGATGAGCAGGTGTTTGATCGTCTTGCAAAACTGACCCGGATGATGTGTCGTCGACATGTGTGTCGTCGACATGTGTGTCGTCGACATGTGTGTCGTTTTCGGTTTGAACAATCATAGAGGCATTATCCGATTGATCTGTTTCGTGTTGCTGGATTGAGTCTTGTACGTCTGTTATGAATTTGTCAATCGTTTCTGAGAAGTCAGTTGTTTCTTTCGTGATTTCTACTTCTACACGTTAAAGCGCATCTGCGTTATTATTCAATTTGCATTTTTCTAAAGAACGTTATAGTCATATTCTTCAAGTTTGATTTTCCAACGTTAAAGTTTTGAATTTGGGTCCTCTAATGAAAATATTCACTGGAGTGGTTCATGGTCAGTAATGATGTTGAATTTACGACCAAAAAGGTGAGGCCCAAAATATTTGGTTGCTCAAACGATTGCCAAAAGTTCTTTTTCAATTACTGAATAATTTTGTTCAGAATCATTAAGGGTTCTCGAAGCGTATGCAATAGGAAGATCGCTGCCGATCGGTCCTTGTGAAAGAACCGCACCTATCGCGAAATTGCTAGCATCGGTTGTCAAATCAAATATTTTGGAAAAATCAGGGTATTGGAGAATGGGGTCATTGATTGGTAAGTTTTTACACAAATCGAAACATTCAACGAACTCTGTGTTGTGTTCAATTTGAGCTCCTTTCTTCAAGCATTTAGTAAGCGGTTTTGATAGTTTAGAAAAATTATTTATAAATCGTTGGTGATAGCCTAATAAACCTAGAAAGCCTTTAATTTGTTTTGTCGTTTTTGGAATTAGGTAATTTTTTATGGCGTGAATTTTATCCGGAATAGGTTTCACACCATCGGGAGTCACGATATGAACCAGATAGGCTACTTCCTTTTTGAGAAATTCCGATTTGTCTAGTTGGATACGGAAGTTTGATTCTCGAAATCTGTTAAAAACGGCTCGCAATCTTTCAAGGTGTTCCTGCAGTGATGTGGAGTATACTATGATGTCGTCAAGGTATACTGCACATTTTTTGTTCTGCAACTCCCGCAGGACATTGTTGAAAGGTGGCTGGCGCGTTCTCAAGGCCAAATGGCATCCTAAGATATTCAAAGTGGCCTTGGTCAGTACTGAAAGCAGTACTTCAATATCAGTGTCGTTCATCTCGATCTGGTGAAAACCGCTCGCCAGATAAAGGGTAGTAAAGTATTGGCACTTGCCAAGTTTGTCTTATAGTTCGTTTATGTTCGGTAAAGGGTATTTGTCGTCTATGGTTTTTTGGTTTAATCCTCTATAATCTACGACAACCCTCCATTTTTGCTGCCCTGAGGCATCTAATTTCTTTGGTACGACCCAAATTGGCGAAGACCACGGAGAGATACTTGGTCGAATGATATTTTGTTGTAGCATTTGATCTATCTGTATTGATCAATTAATCTAAGAAGATGAGATTTTTCTTCATTATTTGAATGACTCGTTCGGATCTTAGAATAGTCTAGTTAATATTTTGTACCTTCGTCATCAAAATGATTTAAGCTGATTTCATTACCTACCTTATGGTCAAACAACTCAACTGGTATAGTTTGAGATAGGTCAAGGGTTACCGGATCAGATGTCTCATTCAACACTGTTGTCAAAGCGACATTATTTTTTGCAAATGAGAGACTTTCAGGGATTTCGCAATTTTTGATTTTCCTGTATGGTTATGTCGCCATTTTCTATAGAAGTTCTAATTTGGATTACCTGTTCACATCGCGGTTCAATAGTAATGGAATTTAAACTATTTCCAACACTATGATAACGTAATTTTATCTTGGTGAGCGGTGTGATGATATAATGGTTTTTAAAATCGATATCTGCTTCAAGTTCTTTCAACAAATCTAATCCAATAAGTCCGCTAAACAAATCGTGAAATTTGAATAAGTGAAATTTGAGTTTCTTATTGTAATGCAAATTGAATATTTTTGGTGCTGGAATATGAGCATCATATTGATGCTGAAATTTTTGAAAAACGCTTGACACAACAAAAGAATCATCTTTGATTAAATTTGGAAAATATTTGAAAGCTACTTCAGGGTCCAGAAATGATCTTGTGGATCCTGAGTCAACCAAAACTTTGATTTTAAATTCGGGAAAAACTAGATATGCTAGTTCACTAGATTTTGAGCTGTTGAAGTTGAACGTGATGTTTGGTGGATCCTCCGTTAGGTTTGATTTTTCTTTTTAAGGAGTCACAAAAAAATTTGGATCGGAGAATTCAAGAGAAGTAGCGGCTGTATCAGCAGTTTCAGTTTCATGGTCGTTAGGTTCTTCGACTAAATACCTTTCTGTTTCTGCATCGTAGAAATACGCATAATGATCAGTAGAATAATCATTTTGATCAGCTGGCTGATTCTGATATTCCTTGTTATACAAGTCGTGCAGAGTTTTTGTATTAAATAGCTCCTCTGAGATAAAGTTTCGGGGTTGGTTCGTCTGAAAGTGGTTATACGGACGAGAAAAGCGATTTTGGTTTACACGTGTTGTGTTTCTAGTGCTAACGCTCATTGGAGTCGGTGCATCTATTGGTTTATTTTGATTTGGCCTGAAGGCATTGAAATTTCGATTGTGGTTGGGACGTTGATTTCTAAACACTTGAGAATTCGTGAAAAGTGTTTGCGGTCTTATAACAGGCGCTGGCATTTGAACAGGGCCTGTAGGGAAAGCATTATTGTAAGATCTGAAGTGATGGTTTGATCCGAAAGAGTTATAGTTTGTTGGTCTTTGCATTGTATATTGTCCATTCAACGTTTTATTGTGTGGACCAGAAACTTGTACGATTCGATTTGAAAATATAGAAGAAGAATTTTGGAAGTAATGGACATTGTCCTCTTGCAAGACTATTTGTAAAGATTCACTGAGTGTTTTGGGTTTCATGCATCTGATAGTTGTGACAAGGGTTTCTTTTAAACCCGAAAGAAATGTTCTTAACGCTAAGTTTTGATATAAATCCCGTTTGAGCTCTTTATTGGTATTACCCACTTCGTGGATATCAATATACGCACACAATAAATTCAAAATTATCAAAACCCTGTCATAAAATTGTTGTGGTTTTTCTTGAGGATTTTGTCTCATCATCACAAGATCGCGATTTAGACAGCTTTCGTCGCGTTGGTCCGCGAAATTGCGAGTCAAGGTTTCTTTTAAATCTTGCCAACTAGTGACATTTTGAATATCTACTACCACTTTCGCATTTCCATGTAGCTTAGAAATAAGGGAATTCAGCAAATAAATGTTCTTGAATTTCTTTGGGTCGCTTGTACCATGAAATCCCGCAATTATGGAATCACAAACAGCAAGAAAACGATTTAAATCATTCGGATTTCCTTCAAAATCCGGAACACATTTGAGATGTTCACCATGAAATTCTGAAGGCATTGTAGATGAAGAGCTTGTAGGTACTTTAAATTGATAAGTTATCTTTGATATTATTAATGGATCGTAATCAAGAACTGGAGGTTCTGAAGTACTAATTTGTGAATTATCAAAAATTTGAGAGCCAGTTTCAGTATTAATATTCAAATTTTTGATTAAATCTTTTAACGAATTGACAATATCTTCGAAAGACATGAATTGCACAATCACTTACATGAGCAGAACAATCTTCATCAGTTTGAACATCTTTTATAAGGATTTCGATGACCAGATAAGCGATGTAGTCTTCTCCAGCCACGCATCCTTGCAGATCTGGACGATTTGGTTCCAGGTCTCGATGGTCTTGAAAAACGGTGATTTATTGGATCTTCGATAGACTGCAACCAATGTACACTCGCAAGTCAACACCAACCACCAAGTCCGATAATTGGTATATCGTTAAAACGAAAGTCAATCAAACGATTCGGTCGACTCCAATTATCCTACCGACTGCGCCAAATATTTGGAATCAAAAATCACACCCAGGTACTTTATTTGCCTTTCAAACATTATTTTATCATTGTTTATGAAAATGTTAACACTATTCAGATCAACATCTCTCGAACACGATCTCTTTCCAAACAAACACTATTTAGTTTTAGCCGTTTTTAAACATAATTGATTATTACAAAGCCATCGATACAATTTATCCAAGTCAGAATTCATACTGTTCTTCATTCCTATCAAATTTTCACCAGCTATATTTACCATTGTGTCATCTGCGAATAGTTTCAAACTGCATTCCGAGACAACTTTGGTAGTGTCATTAATATAAATTAAAAACAGTAGAGGGCATAACACTGCCCTTGGGGCACACCATGTTTTACATTTTTAAGGGATTAGACACAGAGTTGCTAAATTGAACTTTTTGGTATCTTTTGCTCAAATAGCATTCAAACCATTTTGAAACCACATCCTCAATGCCGACACTGCATAGTTTTCCCAATAATATCTTTCTATTTATGGTTTCGAAAGAGCGTTCGAAAACATAAATAGAAATACAGCCAGAACAAAGATACCCTTATGTAATTCTTTCTTGAAAATATCACAGACTTTTATCACAAAAGTTTCACAGAAGTGATTCGAACGGAAGCCTGATTGGTTTGGCACTAAAATGTTATGTCTATCACAATGTCCTTGAAGTTGCATTTTCACTGTCACCTCCAAAACTTTTTCGTAAATTTCTACTGTATAAATAGGTCTATGTTCATGATAAAAATTCGTGTTTGGTACTTTCGGGACTGGAAGCACAGTCAACACTTTCCAGTTTTCTAGAAATCGACCACTTGACAGACACGTATTGACAATGTCCAACAACCGATTCCCAACTATGTCATTTATATGTGATATATCACACACATCACATAGAATATTTTTGGAAATGCCATTCAAACCACCTCCCACACTTTTCAATTGTCTTAAAATTGCTTTCATATCACACATACTTGAAAGATCGAAAAGGGAGAATTTGCTCACACCATCTGGGCTCATGTATAGAAAGTCATTTCCACCTGGAGAAGAGTATCTTGGAATGCCGCGCACAATTTTATTTATACTCTCAATAAAATATTTGTTTAACTCTTGAGCAATAGACAAATCATCATCAATGGCTTTTGTCTCAAATTGAATTTTGTTGGGCATGATTGCAGTTTTTTCAGGCAATAGAGATTTCAAATGCTTCCACATTTCCCGGGGATTACTCTTGCCGTCAATAAAATTCCTGAAGTGTTGCTCCTGTTGAAATCTCATTTGAGAAACAATGTGGTCTCGTATTCTCTCACAATCCCTCCAAACTTCATCGTTATTTTCGTAAACAGCCCTAGTCTAAAGATTATCCCGAAGATGCATATTGTCTCTCAAACTATCTGTGATCCAAAATTTATTGAACAATCGCGACCTAATCACCTTTTTATGTCTTGGGCACATAATATTCAAAATATATTCAATACTACTCACAAATGTATTGGCCAATAGATCCACATCTCCGCTGTCGTTGTTCCATGTCGTTTTCACAAAATACTCCGGTATGTGGTCCATACTAAAGGTCTTCATTGATCTACAATACACTCTCCCCTCAGTATTTCAATTGGGTGCGGGTTCGGGGATGATGGACAATAAACAGTGATCGCCAATCCTGGGAGTCAAATGGACGTTGAATGATAAATGCCTCTTATTAGTAATAATGTAGTCAATAATTGTCTCACTATTGCTTGTAGCACGTGTAGGAGAGTTCACAATTTGAGAAAGTCCATTTGAATAAACACAGTCCAATATTTTTTCACCATAGAAAGAGGGCTTTGAAAGATCAAAATTAAAGTCTTCTACGATTATGTTAACACCTTCAAACATAGCAACACGATCAGCGAAATCATCAAAATAGTCCACAAGTTTCACGTTCTCAGTCTGAGGTGGATGATACAAAACGGTTATCAAGTGAGATACCTTAGACAATAACCACCCGAATTTTTCTACAGGTTGCACAGTAACATTCTTGTATTTAACATCGTCCCTTATTTACGCTAAAACATCCTCCGTCCTCCTATTATTTGTCACACACTGTTCCAGTCTATATCCACCGATTTTCAAGTCAACGTACTCTATATCAGCAGAAACATAGGTTTCAGAAAATAATATCAACTTCGGCTTCCAATCATTCTATAACAAAATGATGTTGTCCCTATTGTTCAAGAACCCCTGACAATAAAAATAGAGACGTGTATCTTTCGAAGATCTGAGGTTTTATAAAATTCTTCATAGTATTCATCTATGGCTATCAAAAAACTTTCTAATTGACTCCTTTTGCCAAAAAATGTAGGAAGTATATTCGCGAATGCTTTTGCGTTTTCCATTTTGTCACTGGGAATTATATCTTCTACAGTAGTATCAAAATTTTCACTTACAGTAAGAGCATTAAATAATCCAGAAATATCGTATACAAATTCGTTGGATGATTGGTTTGAGTTTTTTAATCCTTACTTATCTTTATTACGAGAAAGTAAATTCTTAAAACGTTCTAAAGGTTGACTACTCGTATATGGCAATTCAGGTGGAAACTCATAGTGCAATCAAAGGCTCCTGAAAATTGGTGTTATAAAATAGCTCTTTCCTCTCTCAACCCTGTGCTGATGGACTACAAAACTTCCGGCCACGGGAGTGGGTGAGCGCCACCAACTCTCACAGTAAAGTTGGAAACCTCTGCAGGTGGGTTGCAGAAGGTTGAGACCAGAGAGTCTTTACTGAACCAAATAAATCAAACTCCTTTTTGGGGACCAATAGTTTTCTATTTCGCTCATAAGATTTATAAGTAATACTGATTAACGCACGTTTCAAAAATTACCACTGTGACACTAAAAACCGGTTGTCACTAGGTAGTATGATGACTAAGAAACACCTGGACTTATTCTGAAGGAGTTAATATAAATAAGGGCCTAACCAGAGTGATCACTCGCTAATAGATTGTTTATCCTAAAATTTACATGAAATTACATTCATTGTCAACTATTCATAGTTGAATCAAAACTTGATGATTACTTATTAATCAACTTCTAATAAGAGAATAAACAGTCTTCAGACAGAAAACCCGTCTGTTGAATAATTTTTAAAGCATCCTCAACAAAAAAAAATAAGGTCAATGGATTGAATTTTCAATTACTTATCAAAAAAAAGGTTCCAAGAAATTATAAATGTTAGGGTGGTACAAACAACAAAGCAACAAAAACTTATCTGCTTTCTGCTTCCTAGGTTGGGGCTTATCCGTCAGCAACACGTTATGTTTCAAGTCCGGATAGTGTGTCTATTTGGTAATTACGTCTAGGTTGGTTTTCTGCATCAACACACTCGGCATGTATCATCCATAGGTCAACAATAGAAAGCAGTTTACGAAATAATGTACCCCCATAAAAGAACCCTAAAACAAGTTCTTATTAAAGACTTGTTTCTGAACCAGAACGAAAAGTGATAAAAAGAGGAAGAAGAAATTTGGCAACAGCGTTAGTCAACAAAAAAAAAACATGTATAATTACCTCGTGGTCATGGAGGGTTTCACTCAATCAAAGCAATTGTTCACTTGATCAATCCAATGGGACGTGGAATTTGGAAACTCACAATATCCAGTGTAATAGTGGATAATGCTTGGTCACTCTGTTTTAAGAAAACGCAGCAAAAATTAGGATGCAAAAAAAACAAGATGTCAGCAACTCACCAGTCAACTATTATTGGAAGTTTAAATCCCACAAGTGGTTTTTCTGGTCTGCTCAAAACAAACGCCAACACTAACGCAGCATCAGAAAATTCTTTCTAAGAAACTTCAAGATCCCCTAATACAGGGTTTAGCAAAAACACGCCAATTAGAAGTTGACTCAGACCTACCCAGTCGACTGACTTGAAGAGAAAGTTCGAAAAAAGAAAAGTGTCAGGATTAGACAAAATGTCATGAACACTAACCGCATAGTAAGGAGAAACACTATCGACATCCCACTAGATTGGGAAGAACCAAACCGTTTCACACTAAACAATTATCAACGATCAACCCAAATGACCCAGAATGTAATAAACGAATATCAACCGATTCATTCCTGATACGCTCGTCAATCGCTCACTAAAAAAATTGCCCACCTTGCTGCAAACTAACACACGTACGAAATCAAGGAACCATAATAGATGCACCTTCCGTAATCAACAGAACACACCTGTTGAATTGGAAATCTAACCTCAAGTTTACAGCTAAACTTCAAAACCAAGTAAACAAACAATTTAACCGAAAAAGAAAATGAAAATAGCCATAGAGCGTAATTGGATTATCTATAAGTGGTTCGAATCAAAACAATGGAGATGATGAAAGATGTATGCTGTAATACCCAATATTTCTCAATTACAAAAGGTACGAAATTAAACCGTTACAAGGCATCTCCTATAAAGCTTGTACTGCTCGCTTTTTCGTACTCGCTGGTGGGCTTGTAGAAGGCTGAATTGTCCTGCTGGTCTTCCTTCAGTTGAGGAAGCAGAATGATCGGTCACAATTCACTTCTGACAAAGAGTCCTCTAAAAAGGTTCTTGCAGCTTCATCAATGACTTTCTTCGTCCAGTAGGTAGAGTATTCAAATGTTGGTAGAATACTCTGGTCCAAGAAAGTTGGTTTGGAATTGTGAACTTCTTGTTTTGATTTTGAATAGTGCACAAAGATTTGAAAATCACGTACAACTCAACGAAAGGCTGATAAAGAGTTGAGTTGCAATATTCTGTTCGCAGCGCCAGTTAAATAACAGAAACGAAGTTGTGTCTTTCAAACACTGTTTATTTACATCCCGCTTCTAAGAACTAACAATTTAGTGGTCTTGACTATGGATGTACTTGCTATCAAATGCCTTTCAGGGCCAACAGGTACTTTTCTCCTGAACTTCTTAATGGTGGGAATGTTTACACGATATTCGGGGGTTTTAGCTTAAGTGGCGATAAATGTGCCAACAAAGGGCTTTAAGCAGGCGTCTGGGGATATTAATAATTATAAATGACTATATCGCCACACTTACGCTTCCCGAATACCATGAAATGAAACGGTCTTGACAGTCGAGTCGATCCAAGAAGACTAACGAGTTCTGATATTAAATGTTTTAGAATTATTTGTGTGAAAAATGGTCGAAAAGAATTGTTAATACTTTCCATACTATAATGAAGTTACAGAATAAACGTTTTTATATTATTATTATAGTAATCATAAGACGTAGGCAATTTTTGGCATTCTCTACAAAATGGATTCAAAAAATCCAATACCTACCATGTGAAATAGCTGTGCAGATTTTTTTCTGTTGAAAATATGGTAGTTAGAGATATAATAATATGATGCAAAAAAAATTAATGTAGGGAAAAATCGGTTATAATAGAATTGAGGTTTTTCCTGAAAACTATGTACCACTTATGAAATACCTACCTCATAGGATAGGTTCCTATTAAAGAAAATGGGGCATGTAGGAATCGTGCTGAGATGTAAAAAAATATGAGGCTGTGTTATGAATAGTGAAAAAAAACTTAACGGAGAATGTTTAACAAGCTAGGGAGCAATATTTAAATAAATCTTTTGTTATAAGTTATATACAAAACAATAAAAAGACGTAACACAATACCATAGGTACGTAAACTTTTTTGCTTCATAAACAAAGAAGGCAGGGTCGTAGCATAGCTTTTCATGGGTTTATCAATAACTTTTTATAAAATAGTAAATCTAATCAGTCATCAAGAATGTACATATGTTTTATACTGGATAATTTTTGTTTGGAACCTACATCATCAGGTTAGAATGTACCTTATACAGGGTGTCTTACGGTGACCGTTCATTAGAATATCTCAGGAAATAAAGCAATTGGGATTCTGAAAATTTGTATGGTGGGATATTCATAGATGTTCTTCTAAAATGCAATAAAAACAACGTTGCACGACTCCGGTTATACCGGAAGTAGGTGTAAACGCGCTTATTTCAAATGAGACACCCTATATATTATTCCATTTTTGAACTCTATGCAAAATTCTAGGTACATTTTATGTATATTATCAAATACTTGAGAAAAGCCGTTTTTGTAGTATTTTAAATTCTAGGTCACGTTCACAGACCAAAAAAATAGATCACTTTCATCATTACAGTAGCCCTGAATATTTGATACTGAATGTTTTTCTTGTAAAGCGGGACCCAATTTGGGAGACTACATTATTATTTTAATAATAAATACACACAGGGGTGACCGAGAACTAACAATATAAATGAAGAGACATTGTTTTACGGTTATCCGATGTTAAACGAAAAGTTTGGTACAGAACCGTAATAAATGTCTAGAGTTACATTCATGTGAGTAGTGCCCTCCTCATACCAGTTTTGTCCCGAAATTGGACTCATCAGTAAGGCAGCTGGCACCACTCACACCGATGCAACTCTAGCCACTATCCTAATCTGGGTGAATGTACATTGGTTGTTTTTAGAAAACCACTGTCATCTATTGGCTCGCAAGTCTGCGAACGCGTATAGATGTGAGGTATGTTCGAACTGTACCTCTTGATCCTGGAATAAAGAGACATTGTTTTACGGTTTTCCGATGTTAAACGGAAAGGTTGGTACAGACACGTGATAGATGTCTAGAGTTACATCCATGTGAGAAGTGCTCTCCTCATACCGGTTTCGTCCCGAAATTGGACTCATCAGTAGGGCAGCTGGCACCACTCACACCGATGCAACTCTAGCCACTACTCACATGGATGTAACTCTAGACATTTATTGATAAAAAATATTAATGCATTCTCTTAGAGTGGACCCCCCTCTACAAGAAAAATATCCAGTATCAAATATTGAAGGCTGCTGTGATTATGAAAATGTCAATATTTTTTTGGTCTGTATATGTGATTTTTGACCTAAAATTTAGAGTATTTTAAAAACGGTTGGACTTAGGTATTGGATAATATCAATAAAATGTGACCAAAATTTTGCATGGAATCCAAAAATGATATATAGGGTGTCTCATTAAAAATAAGCGAGTCGACACCTTTTTCAGAGATAACCGGAAGTTGCTATTATTTCATTTTAAAAAAACATCTCCGAATATCCAAACACACGAATTTTCAAAATTCTAATTACTTTATTTTCTGAGATATTCTAATGGACGGACACCGTGAGACACCCTGTATAAAGCCAGTCACGGGATAGTTTTGATTATACAGGATGATTTTCAAGTTGATAAATTCCTTTGATCACCGTATAGAATACAAGTGGATGAGAAGATTCTTCTAACTAAGTTATGTCAGAAAATGCTTCGTCTCCGAAAATTTTATATGGAAAAAAATTCCTTTTTCATCATAACTTTCCTATGACTCCAGATATTTTCACAAAATTACAGCACACTTCTTTTGACCATTAAATTACATTTTTTGATGTAAAAGTTCTTTAAAAATGTCTACCAGTGGCGTTCGAACAAGATTTTTATTGAATGGTTTCAAACATAAAAATAGTACCTAAGCCAGTGCTTCTTCTAAGTATAAAGAGACCAAATTGACTCCAAACTAAATGAGTTTCTCAAAAATAATATTGATTTTGAGAAAAAGCAGTGGTGTACCTACTATTTTTTTTGTTTGAAAAAATTCAATTTAAATCCGGTTCGAACGCCACTGGTAGAAATTTCTAAAAACTTTAACATCAAAAAATGTAATTCAATGGTCAGAAGAAGTGTGTCAAATTTTGTGAATATATCTGGAGAGGTAGGAAAGTTATGATAAAAAAGGCTTTTTATTCTTAAAAATTCAACACCCTGTATCTGGGAAACGAAGCATTTTTTGACATGATTTTATTTCAGAAATTTTCTTATTCTCTTGCATTCTATACAGTGTTACAATAAATGAATGTATCAACTTAAAAATCACCCTGTATAAGAAAACTCTAGAATTCTATTCAAAATAACTCAAGTCCACATTCTAAGAATCTATACCTACCTAAGCTTTCCGTGAATTGACACCCAACAAAAAAAAACTATTAGGAATTCAATCAAAATATGTTCATGTTCTCGCTCTTTGAGAATTCCTTTTTTTAGTTGTTTACTGATAAGACGGCCACGATCGGTCGTGATAGTCAGTTTGGTGACGACTTCAGCACGCTCATGTTAAAAGTCACTCAAATTATTTAGTCTGTATCCAAATTATTTTGTTTGTTATATTAACGATAATTGTTGATTCTATTAGTGAAATAGAATCATTGTGTGACTGTACTGCAACACGTGAGTGGATTTACTCATTTCCAAAACTATGTATATTATGCAAAAGAAAAACCAATAATAATAGAAATGATGTTTATCAAGCATCTTCCACACACATCAACAATATGAATCTATTGCACACTTCTATCACTGTCTTCACACTTATCAGCTTCACAAGTCAAAAGCAACAGAATCCAATCCAATGAAATTCAGTTGATCATTAAAAGTGAAAGTAGCGACAATGACGTGAGTGTCCTTAACAAGAAGCCTTAATTCTAAACTGTCAAAGCCGTTTGATTTCGTGGTATTCGGGAAGCGCAAGTTATCGCCACGGCCATGAATCACCAAGAAAAATAACATTTGTTACTTATACCAATGGGGTAGTTACTTGTCTGTCATCAAATATTTTGTTTCCCTTGGTTTTCAATGGTTTCCCATGATGGTTCCGATGAATTTTCACATTATTCAGGTGATCGAATTTCCGTCTCCGGAAACATCAGCTCGATTCGTTTTGAAAGCCACAACTGCATATCTTGGACCATCCATGGTTGAAGTGGTTCCCACACACCAAATCTCTTTTGTTGAATTCTCGGTGAGAGCAGGTAGCTCATGTATTACCCATTTTCCAATGGGAATATGAATAGCGCGATCACTACGAATCGCTTTCAGCAGTTCAATCTTGACGACATCATTGGGAGTGATATGTTTCACCTTCAACTCGATACTTTCAATGGAGATTCCAGAATTAGTATCAACTTGAGATTTTTGTAGGCAATCGTTATCATTTCGCGATCCCACCAATTGAATTGTATGTTTTCCACAAATAGCCAACTTGTAATCATTGAATGGTCCAAAGAAATGACGTAGTGGGATACGCGAGGGGATACGCATATGAAAACTGTTGTCATCGTTTATTTCAAAAGTTCCACTCTACCTAAAGAAGTGATGATGCTTCTTTAGGTAGAGTGGAACTTCTATTGTTATTTGTTCCCCATAAGGTGTCGATCCTTGTTTTCTATTGACGTGATACCAAGAAATTTAGTTTATCTGCCAGGGGGTCAAGTTTTTAGCCTTACTATCAAAATGTATACGCTATTGTGCGATCAGCATCATTTTTAATAACATGTCGATCGCATTTTTGGGTATACGTTTAAAATTTGCGAACGGTCAAGAATTGACCCCCCAGTTACCACTGATGAAATAAATAACAATACGCTGGAAATTTTGGATCAGAATTTTAAACTTGTGGATTTTCATGCATCAAAAGACAGTCCTTTCGTTAGCACATCGTTTTCGTAGCATCGAACATACGTGCCGATAATTGAGAATCAAGAGAAAGCGCTTCAAGAGGGATACTCCATAAGTTGTATGATAGATAACGGATGTGAATTGTGAAGATATTTATGAGATGTGGTTTTTTCGTTTTATTGCAGATCTCATATTATTTTGGAATAAATAGGGGTTGCTTATCGGAAATGCTGATGAATAATCAAGGCTTTTGTTTGATGAAAGATTTTCGCGGATGATTGGAAGATCGAAAAGTGACATCATTTAGATTTTCTCTATGATCTGTGATTAGGTGGGTGGATATATATTTTTTTGTGTCGCATATCATCATGAAAACGATCATTTTTCTGACTGTAACTAAATGTTTGGAATCATCAAAAAGCAAAAGATGCGAAAAGGCCGTGAAAATATTGTTCTCAGAATCTCTAGTTTGATTAAACAACTTTGGCGAATTCGATAAATGAATATTGTTGGACATTTCTTTTAGTAAGTAAACATTTCGTAGAAAAAGAATAGATTATTTATTTGTTATCAAAACTTCACAGTTGGTCATGAAAAAACGTTGGTCATGAAAAAACAACCAAATTCTAGCAATTTCCACAATTTTTTTCAATACACCTATCATTTCTTTTGCGAATATTGAAAATTGCATTCGGTATTAGAGTAATTTGATTTCGCCACAAAAAACATTTTTTTTTAAGTATAAATTAATAAAAAAAACGGTAAAATTTGGTATCAGTCCGTTTTGAGAGATGCCAAATCCAGTGGCGTGCATAGATTTTTTCTAAAAAAAAAAACTTAGAATTTTGCACATTCATGAGTTAAATGACGACAACTGGGCGAACTATTTTTAAAAAGATTTATTTTTTAAATTTACAGCAAAAGCGAGATAGCTTGCAGCAGCAACTGATTCGATCAGACTGAACTGCAAACTTCCTTTACAATTGTTTTTATGTGAATGAATTAAGCAATGTAAGCGGGTTCCAATAATATGCTGTAGTCAGCGATATCCATTTGAAGGTGAGACATAACTCCTTACCCCTAAGCTCCAACTTCCACCGTCGTCAAGATCGGGGGAGATGGACTTCTTCCAGGTTGAGGTCATCATTGGGTGGGGAACTCTTTGAGTTCCGGAAACGTTTGAAGATGAACCATGTCGTTGCGTAAGCTGCACTGCAATAGATCAGGATGGTCCACATACTCGGGGTTCCAGATACGTTCTCGAAAAATCTTGGGGTTTGATTTTTTTCGATTTCTTTTTCCAGCTTGAATAGTCCGTCTAGCTCCACTTTTTGGAGACTTGAATTGAGGTTGATTTTTGAAAGTTGGTTGATCTGGATGGTTGTGTCGATATCAGGAGAGAAGAATGGTTCACTGACATCTGTTGATTTTTGATGATTGACTATTGATAAGTGTTCGGAGGTGATTTGGCAATTGACCGGTATCTTTAGAAGATAGGTAGGTACCGCCCATTTTCAGGCTTTCTTCTTGCTTCTTGCAATTTAGTTTGATTTGATGTTCAGTTGGTAGAATGATGGCTCATTGATCTGCATCACCAAGTTGATTCATTATGAGGTGTGAAAACTTGGCTCCGAGCTGGTTACAGGTGGAGGTGTCCTTCGAATGTATCAACTGGACTTCACAAGGGTTGAGGTCATTGACTTCTTCCAAAAGGGTATTCTCGCAGATGAAGTACTGAGCTTGGACTTTTGTACATTTTTGACTCAAATATGCATAGTACAATTTAGATTCAATCAAAAATTAATCGCGAGGCATTATAACTTTGAACTGATTCTCCCTCATGACTGGTAATGAGAATAGGTGATAGTGATTGAACAGAACTGTTTTCATGATGGGAATTCGAAGAAGCTAGTTGATTTTGTTATGCAAAATGAAACAGTCTATTCCGATGATTTTTTCAAAAAGGGCAGTGTTTTCTAAAGAATCTTCTAAAGGCAATTGGTCGCTACCAATGTTCCTCTGGATTTCAAGTGATTCAGAATGGAGGATGTTTGATTTAGTGATGCTGGGATGAACTATTTGTAATTTCGCAAAAGTCTTGGAATTCTTGATGTCTTGTAACATTGGATCGATAACTTCATAACAGTTGATTATTTGGTTGAAAACATCTTTGATGAAAATTGAGCTTTCCTGATAGGTTGTTTTTTTAATTATGAGCTTAATTTGACCTAGTTTGCTCTCCAACATTCGTTCGTTATGACTTATTTGTCCGACGGTGTTATTGAATTGTTTGATCATGTTACAAGAAATTGAGTTTTGTTTCAAAATGATTTTTTTCAAATCTTTTTGATTTGATTCTAACAAATGATTTTCTCGAACTTTCCTCCATCGTTTGCGTCAAGGTTTTCCATAACAGCATTGAAAAATGATCCGATTGCATTTATTTATCCTCTTTTTTTTTTTGGATGTGGTAGAGTGTCATGGATTTTTGAATAAAGAATGGGTACGCCGAATCGTCGTCGTCAATGGATCTTGGTGTCTCATCTATATTTACTACGGTTGACATCTGATCAACAAAGTTTTCGCTCACCGTATCATTCTCAATGTCATAAGATGTTCCAGGTGTGGGGTTGTCCAAATTGTCGCAAACTTTATTTGTGTATTTTTCCAAATCAAAATTTTCATTTATCTCTTTGGTGTGTAATTCGATTCTTGAAAGGGCATCGGCGTTAGTGTTTGTCTTTCCTATTTTTGTAGATAATTTTATAATCGAATTCTTCAAGTTTTATGCGTCAACGTACTAATTTTGAACTAGGGTCTTTTAGGGAGGACAACCACTGCAACGGTTTATGGTCTGTTACAATATTAAACTTACGGCCATATAAGTAAGATCTAAAATGTCTGGTCGCCCAAACTATACAAAGGCACTCTTTTTCTATTGTTGAATATTTCTGCTCTGTATCGTTCAATGTTCTAGACGCGTATGCGACGGGCTTATCTTGATCTATTGGTCCTTGACTGAGCGCAAAGTTGCTGGCATCGCAAGTTAGGTTGAATGACCTTGAAAAGTCGGGATATTGCAAAATGGGTTGATTGATCAAAACGTTTTCAAATTTTTAAAAACAATTTAGAAATTCTTCGTTATGAATGATTTTTGCTCCTTTTTTCAAACAGCTGGTTAATGGTTTGGTTGATTTGGCGAAGTTATCAATGGAACGGCGGTAATATCCCAAAAGGCCTAGGAAACATTCTATTTGTTTTGTTGTTGAGGATGTAGGGTAGTTTTAAATTGCGTGTATTTTTTCCGGGTTTGGCTTTACGCCTTCAGGTGAAACAATATCTCCAAGGTACGCTTCTTTTTCAAAAATTCTGATTGGCCAACCTGTATCTTCAAATTTGATTCTCGCAAACGAGTGATAACGTCAGTTGATTTTTCTTCGATAGGAGGGAAAATTCCTAAAAGAATTGACCGACGATAAGTAACTAAGCGCCACCAACCCATAAGTGTAACCAAAGAATAAAACTATAAGATGATATGAGAGATAAAGAAAACCGAACAAAATCGCGCAAGAATATTGTCTAAGGACAACACACAAAAAAAATAACACACCTCACCGATCCAGACCCACCAAACCTAGAGAATCGCACGATCCAACCTTTGCAGGGTGAAATTCCGACGATGTCATGTGGAATCCCTAACCGGCATTGTGTAACCTCACTGAGACTGAGGAAACCTCGTGTACCGGTCTTACAAAAGCTGGCCAGGCAAAAACCCCAGTGCTTGACAAATCCGAACAGGCAAGGCGTGAGTAGACTGAGGGGGTCTAGTATAGGACAAAATTATACCAACCCTCACCTCTTTGTCCCCTTAGACTCACAAACTACAGGGAATGAGTTTTACCGAACTCATTACACGGGTTGTACTATAGCGTACTACGCTAATGAGTGCTTCACAAAGAAAGACACCAGGTGGCATCAAAAAATGATGGGTTAAATAAGTTCCACATGGAATAACAAAATAAATTTAAACAAAGAGAACCACCGCAAGAAAACCAGCGCTGACGGCCTCTGGAATCCAGCACTTAGAGGGCTTCTATCTCATCCAGAACCCGGAGTAAGGGTATTCTGCACAACTTCTCAAACAGGGTCCATAGCCTCGTGAAAGAGGGAAGACAAAATCGGGAATAGCCGGATAAACGGGGCTGAGATGAAAAGCAGTAGCTATGCCTCTTGGAGTCCATATCGTGGAAGAGCTTCAAACGGTTCAATACCCGTAACCCACACCACTAGGAGTACCACCCCTGCAATAGCCCCCCAACGCCCATCCTCCCGTTTCCGGTGAGCGAAAATGGTTCAAAAAGTACCAAAAGTCATAATCAGGAAATAACCACGTAGGTTAAAAGTCAAAATCGGTACGATAATAGATATAGGAAGATCCAACTGAGGTGAGAAAAATATGAAATAATGTGATTTCAGACAGTCAATCAATCAAAAGTAAAAAAAAGAAAACACAAAATCAAGGTAAGGTAAGATACAAGGTAGACCAAGGTACAAGGTAAGCCAAGAAAACTGTTTAACCGTCTGAGAATCATAACAGGGAGAAGAAAGTTACTGAAAATTGGAGAAAAAGTTACTGAAAATGAGAAAAATGTAAAGAAGAGCTACTGGAAATGAGAAGTTACTGGAAATTTAAAAAAAAAAAAAAGTTATTGAAAATTTTAAAGAAAAGTTACTGAAAATGAGAAAAATGTGACTGAAGGTCCAACAACGAAGAAGAACTGAAGGTTTCAACCCCGTTACCCACTTTGTGGACTTTTACCACAGCCAGGTGTCTGCACAGAACTATTCTTATCCAGCAAGTACCCATTTACCTAGCCAGTTTGGCGCCAAGCCAGAAAAATAGACACCTTACTATTCGCCCGCTCTGTAGAGCGTAGAAATAAGGAAAAAAAAGAATCAATGAATTGTTGGATCTCCATTGTCAACTCCAGGATCGATAGACATGGGATCGTGATACAGCTTCAACTCCTGTACATGCTGTTACGGTTATTTTTTGACATAATAAGAAATCTCTTCAAAAATTAATTAAAGTTAAATTAATACTCTTTTACCTTATCCATGGCTTTATTCACAAACAATTTACAATAAAATTCAACTATCATCTCTGTCTTCTCTGGATACAATCAATCTTTGCTTTTGTTTTCTAATCCAGGGAGTTTTCTGTAACAAATTAGTTAATTAAAATCAAATGGTCATGGTGGAAACAAAGTTACTTTCGTCAAACAATCTAGAGTATACTTAAAAAAATTCTTTTAGAACAAACCCCGTACACACCTTCATTGTTTCTCAGCTGGTTTTCATTAATTTTGATTAATGAATGAATGGTAATAAATAATTTCATGATTGAGGTTAAATGCTATAAACAAATGCGAAGTTAGCGGTCTGACTTGTCCCGTCGCTTGTCAGCTGGGCATCTACAGGAAGAGATAACTGTGCTCTTATAATCCTGCGAGTGTTTCTTAATTTCAATTAATTAGGGAGTTTCGCGCACGATTTTTAATTAGTTACGAAATTCTATTTGGCAGGTGATGGTGTCAATGGCTTGTTTATTTCTCCGTGGTTCCAATGGGGAATAGGATTATTTCAGTGGTGCCAACGGTACGACTAAGTTTATTCTTCTGGCAGTTGTCAGTAACAATTTTGTTGGAAAGAGAGAAAGAAAATTCTTTAGCTGTATATCAGGTTTGGTTCTTTTTCTACGACGGAAGCCGTCAAGTTATCATCAAAAAATTGTTCACTCGAAATTCTTGGAGAATTCGGAAGAAATTTATCCATCCACTTTGGAGGTGGGATTTATTCGGTGTAACTCAATCCGAGGAATATATTTTAGTGAATATTTTCGGAGAATTCCCTTTGGGAAGATTGGTATTTCATTTTGAAATTTTGATGGTTATCTTGGACACACGGGGGTATGTAGGCTTAAAATCCTGTATAGGCAGGGTAAGTTTTGGATTGATTGGGGACAATTACTGAATTTTGGAATTTCTATTCCTTCAGATTTTTAGGGTCGGAATAGTGTTTCCCTTCCTACTATCTGGATTTAATACTTGGACTTATGTATCTTTGAATGAATTGTTGATTTGATACTGTGTGGAAACCTTATTTGATACTGTGTGGAAACCTTATTTGATACTGTGTGGAACCCGTATTTGCTACTGTGTGGAACCGAGAAGTTGGAGTTTCTTGTTGCTATTGTTGGTCACTTGGAGGGTTGCCTGCTATTGCGTACTCTGCTTCATTCCTTCCCTACTCCACGCGGACGGTACCTGAGCAGGGATGTGAGGCAGCGCCAATCTACAGGAACCTGGTTGTAGCTGTTATAAAGATAAGTTCAGCCATATCTTTTATCACTGATTCACCTGTTTGATACTCCGTTGATTCATTACTTTATTTCATTTATCTAACTTTACTGATTTATCTATTTGTGTAACGTATGGAATTCTTAACGTCATTTGAACTGGTCACTTATCAATAGTGTATTTATTTACTGAGTTATACCTACCTATATTTCGCTTATAAGCTTCTGTAAACTTACCGCAATTGCGATGGGTGCCAAACTTCACCTGTTCATTTATTTATAACTCAGTTACTATTGGAATAGTCCTGAAGGGGAACGTATTCCCTTGAATATCCTTACAGAAGGATTGGAGTAAATTTAACCTGTTTAAATACAAAGAAAGGTCTAATAGATCCTCATTCCTGCCATTCAATTGTTTGTTTTAATTAAATTAGCCGTTTCCTTTCTCTGGGAAATCGTGAAGTGTACGAGGAGTGGTGAGCATAACCTATGGCACATTATATTAGTCAACTAATCTAGTTTTGAACTTTATAGCCCAGAACCCGTTCAGGGACAGGAATAGCACAAGGAAGGACCTGCTGGTTGATGGTGCGACACATGCCTGCTTGAGTGAGCCCGGAGGGAGGGAAGGATAAGTGAGGAGTTGTCAAGGCAGTTTCATTACATTTTACTTTGGGATCGGTGAGATAAATTTTGTATATTCTTTCCCGGAAACAAGCAGATCATTATTCGCCACCAACTCAACATTGTATAGACGTGCGTACATACTCCTTGCCATTGTTTTCGATACTTTTGATTAAGAGCGTTTTTTTGTTATATATTTTGGCGCCCAACATTAAAAACTCACATAATTTTTACTAATTTTCAAAATGTCAGTCAAACTACACCCAGATAAACTCATTAAGGAGGAATTAGAGTATGAAATCAAAATAAGAGGTGCGGTACCAACGGGTAATGTTAAAGATTTGATAAGCACTCTGAAACAACTCATTAAACTTCAACAGGAAGGTCATAGTTTCAAATTGGTTCACGAGTTCAAAATTAAAGATGAGTTAGAATTTTGTAGGGTTAAAATCTCTGAATTAAAACAAGCGCTGCTGGAAGAATTTTCATACACACACTGTCGTAAAGTTGAATCTAAACTCGCGCATATTTTGGGTCGCATTGAGAATATTTCGCCCAAGGAAGAGGAAGATATACATGAGCGTTCGGAATTACTTTCATCTGCTTTGGAATGCCTTTCAACATTTGAGAAAAAACAATCAGCTTCCAGTAAACCTAAAACCAATCCGATAGATATGGAATTTCACAGTAGGATGTTGAATGAAGCTAGTACTTCTACACCCGTTAAAGGACAACCTGGTTCCGGAACAGCGGATACGTCACAGATAACACAACAAATGCCAAATCTATCTTTAAATACCAATATTGATATTTCAAAATGGGGTCTCAAATTTAGTGGAGAATCTGACGCATTTGGCCTAAACGCATTTCTTGAGAGGGTCAATGAACTGAGAGAATCCAGGGGTGTCTCAAACCAACTACTATTCAGAAGTGCAGTCGAACTGTTCGAAGGAAAAGCACTCATTTTCTTTCGTTCCCTCAGGCATAAAATCACGGACTGGGAAACATTATGCGAATACTTCAGGGACGAATTTCTTCCAAGAGACTTCAACGACAAGGTATGGGAGCAAATCAAATCCAGAACTCAGGGTGACAGAGAGAGTATCGCGATATATGTTGCCTACATGAATAACCTATTCAGCAGACTAACAATACAAGTGGATGAGTCAGTCAAGCTCAAAATAATGAGGAAAAACATTCTAACCCTTTATCAGAGTCAACTTTTGCTAGTGGATGTGGACTCAGTGGACGAATTAGTCACACTGTGTCGTAAAATAGAGGACAATCGAAGAGACATTTTGAATTTTGTACCACGAGGTAGCAGCAAAAATGCTGTCGAGACAGACTTATCTTACAGAGAGGACAAACCTAAGAAGAAACTGGATAATATGGAGTTCAGGAAGGTCTCATTTCTGGATGGTTATGAAACCTCATCGAAGCAGGCAGACAGTGATTCAGAATCTATTTCCAACGCTAGAAGACAAACAAGTAGGGAGCGCAGAAGAGAAAGTAGTGCGGACAGCAGAGCTAGTTCTTCAGAGGACCGTTCGTTTAAGAAGAAAGACCAATACAAACGTCATAGAAGCAGAAGGCACTTAATAGAAAGAAACAATAATTGGAGACCCAGACATCGAGTGAGTAGTGTCGAGAGGAACACTAGTACGGGCGATAATTCACGGGATAGGAGAGATCTATCGAGAGAAAGTCGAGAGGTATCGAGGGATAACTATAGAGATGCATCGCGGGGTGGAGCAGGAAGTTTTTCCAGACGAGACTACTCAGGAGATGGACACAATAAGGACTACCAGAGGACCAATTTTAATAACAGAAATCAAAATTTTTCAAGGGACAGAGATCGAGATTTTTCAAGGGATAGAAATCAAAATCGAGAACATTCAGGAGATAGATTCAGAAATGGTTATTCTAGAAACGATAATCACAATAATTCTTCACCAAGGAACTTCCCAGCAAACCGTCAAGAAATTATCTGCTACAGATGCCAAGGGAAAAACCACATTGCTCGTTTCTGTACTAGAAAGTCGGAAAACTGGACCCGAAACCGATTCTAGACCGTGGTCGTGTTTCTAGTGTTAAACCGGTCTCAGCTGAACCAAATGATTACCATTTTTCTCAAGATGAACTAACTTTCTACAACAACCACAGCAAACCTATCTTGTCCTACATGCTATCTCAAGTCGATCAGAATGAATGTCCTTATATCACAGTTTCGGTATATGGAACGAGGATCGATGGATTATTGGACTCGGGAGCAAATAAAGTATTTTTGGGTATGAGAGGCTACAACATTCTAACAGATATGGGTGTTAAATTACAACCGACCAATTCAACGGAAACTTGTCAAGTCGCAAGCGGTGATTCTATCGAATGCATTGGATATATGACAATTCCTATCCAACTACAGAATAAAGTACAAATCTTCAAATGCTACGTAATGCCACAGTTAAGACACACACTGGTTTTGGGAACCGCATTTTGGATCAAAATGGGTATTATTCCAGATTTAAGGAAAGGTGAATTCTATTTTGGACATGGTGAGCACAACTTCGAAATCAATTCAATACAATCTGCAGACGATTTAACTTTGGAGCAGAAGGGAAAACTTACTTCGCTAGTGGAGGATTATTTTGATTCAGTCAAGGACGTAAACTTGGGATGTACTGATTTAGTTGAACATGAAATCATAACTAGTAGCCAACCAATAAGATCTCGCTATTATCCAGTAAGTCCTCAGATGCAGAAGAAGATTGACGACGAAGTAACCAAACTGTTGGAAATGGACATAATTGAGAAAAGCGACAGCCCATGGTCATCACCAGTGATAATGGTACCTAAAAGTGAGGGAACTTATAGATTTTGTATTGACTTTCGACGCCTGAATGCGGTTACTGAGAAGAATGCATACCCTTTACCAATAATAAATTCAATTTTGGATCGACTTGGAAATGCAAGATATTTGACAACCTTGGATATAAAGACTGCTTACTTTCAAGTTAAAATGGCGGAGAACTCGAAGAAATACACTGCTTTCAAGATACCAGGACGAGGACACTATATGTTCAAAAGACTACCTTTTGGTCTTACCAACGCACCGGCTACTTTTCAATCTCTAATCGATAAAATTTTTGGACCAGAACTAGAACCTTACCTATACAAGTTTTTAGATGATTTAGTTATTGTTACACCGGATTTTGACAGTCACATCCGTATTTTGGAAGAAGTTTTCAAACGTTTGAAATCCGCCAATTTAACACTAAACCAGGACAAATGTAAATTTTGCAGAAGTGAATTGAAATACGTTGGCTATGTGGTAAACAGGTCAGGCTTATCGGTGGACCCTGAAAAAGTAAGCGCTATTGTGGATATGGTGGTTCCGCGTACGTCTAAACAAATACGTTCTTTTCTTGGAATGGTATCTTATTACAGACGTTTTGTTCCTTGTCTTTCAGAAATGGTAGCTCCTCTCACTAACTTAACTAAAAAGAACACTAAATTTAATTGGACATCGGAGTGTCAGCTAGCTTTTGAAAAAGTTAAAAATGCTCTTGTTTCAGCACCAATTTTGGCTTGTCCAGATTTTGATAAACCTTACGTTTTGCATTGCGATGCAAGTTCTTATGGTCTTGGTTGTGTACTTACGCAGGAATACAATGGTAAATGTAACGTAATTTGTTACCTTTCTAGAACCCTGAATAAACACGAAATGAAGTACTCAGTAACGGAAAAAGAGTTGCTCTGTGTGATTTGGGCAATTGAAAAACTAAGGTGCTATTTAGAGTTGGCGGAATTCACAGTTGTCACTGATCACAGTAGCTTAGTTTGGTTAAATAATTTGAAAAATCCACAGGGTCGACTAGGCCGATGGGCATTGCGTTTACAACAGTACCGTTTCAAAATTATTCACAAGCGTGGAGTATTACATACTGTTCCAGACTGTTTATCTAGAGCTCCTTTAGGTTTTGACTTTGCAAACTACGTAAATTGCGTAAATACTATCGATTTTGGGAACAACGGTAATATTGAGTGTAATTGGTACAAGACTATGTGTGCTAAAGTTTCAGAGAAACCTTTGAAGTATCCACTTTGGCGTGTAGATTTTGATGGGACTTTGTATAAATACGTTAATGATAATAACTTTTATGAAGCTTTTGATAAATGGAAAATTGTACTACCTAATTCAGAAAGAGCTTAAGTTTTATTTGAGTGCCACAACGATCCTAGATCTGGTCATCTTGGTGTTTACAAAACTTTTCATAACATTCTTAATAAATACTACTGGCCGAAAATGAAGTCAGATGTGATGAGTTATATTGCCAAATGTCGCGTTTGTGCTGAGCAGAAACCTGAACAGAAGAAAGTCGCTGGTTTGATGGGTTCAAAACCTAACATAACAAGATGTTGGCAATACGTTTCAACCGATCTTATGGGTCCTTTTCCTAGAAGTTCGTCAGGGCATCGTTTCATCCTAGTTGTAGTGGATTATTTTAGTAAATTCACATTAATTTTTCCTTTGAGAACGGCTACAGCGAAAAAGGTCGCTGAACTGATAGAGAATAACGTTTTCTTACTTTTTGGGGTACCAGAGTTTTTACGATCTGACAACGGTGGACAGTATAAGTCTAAGGAGTTCGAAAGTTTGTTGAAATCCTATAACATAACTTTTTTAACAAACCCGTTATACAATCCTTCACCCAATTTTACAGAACGTTACAACAGAGTCATTAAAACGATGATTCGTTCGTTTATAAGTGGTAATCAGAAACGTTGGGATGGAAATCTTCCTAAACTTTCTTGCGCTTTACGGACAGCAAAGTCTGAAGTAACTATGAACACGCCATATTTCATTAATTTTGGGTATGAGATGGTGACAGACGGAGACGACTTCAAACAACTTCGGAAGAAGCAACTCCTAGATGGAAGCACTGTTCAAGATGCAAACCAGAAGACTACAGAGACTGGAATAGCAGGGTCGGATGATATGGTTACCGGAAAATCGAGTAAATTGAAGGAAGTTCATGCGTTTGTGGCGAAACAACTCAAAAAGGCTCATTTAAAATCTTCACATAATTACAATTTGCGGCATAGACCAGTACAATTTTCGGAAGGTCAATACGTTTGGAAAAAGGAGTACAATCTTTCAGATAAAAGTAAGGGTTATTCTGCGAAGTTGGACAAGAAATATTCCGGTCCTTATAAAATATCTAAAAAGTTGGGTGTAAATACATATGAGTTGGTGGATAATAATGGTAGGAGTTTGGGAAAGTGGAATGTACAGGATTTGAAGGAGGATAGAACTCAGTTTGATGATCAACCTGAGCATAGGAAGAGGGTGAAAACGAAAGATTGTTGAATGTGCGTTTCGTATGGGTTGTTGAGTGAGTTATCTTAAAATTTCTTCGAAATTTTCTTCGGAGGAAGGGGGTAGTGTTACGGTTATTTTTTGACATAATAAGAAATCTCTTCAAAAATTAATTAATGTTAAATTAATACTCTTTTACCTTATCCATGGCTTTATTCACAAACAATTTACAATAAAATTCAACTATCATCTCTGTCTTCTCTGGATACAATCAATCTTTGCTTTTGTTTTCTAATCCAGGGAGTTTTCTGTAACAAATTAGTTAATTAAAATCAAATGGTCATGGTGGAAACAAAGTTACTTTCGTCAAACAATCTAGAGTATACTTAAAAAAAATCTTTTAGAACAAACCCCGTACACACCTTCATTGTTTCTCAGCTGGTTTTCATTAATTTTGATTAATGAATGAATGGTAATAAATAATTTTATGATTGAGGTTAAATGCTATAAACAAATGCGAAGTTAGCGGTCTGACTTGTCCCGTCGCTTGTCAGCTGGGCATCTACAGGAAGAGATAACTGTGCTCTTATAATCCTGCGAGTGTTTCTTAATTTCAATTGATTAGGGAGTTTCGCGCACGATTTTTAATTAGTTACGAAATTCTATTTGGCAGGTGATGGTGTCAATGGCTTGTTTATTTCTCCGTGGTTCCAATGGGGAATAGGATTATTTCAGTGGTGCCAACGGTACGACTAAGTTTATTCTTCTGGCAGTTGTCAGTAACAATTTTGTTGGAAAGAGAGAAAGAAAATTCTTTAGCTGTATATCAGGTTTGGTTCCTTTTCTACGACGGAAGCCGTCAAGTTATCATCAAAAAATTGTTCACTCGAAATTCTTGGAGAATTCAGAAGAAATTTATCCATCCACTTTGGAGGTGGGATTTATTCGGTGTAACTCAATACGAGGAATATATTCAAGTGAATATTTTCGGAGAATTCCCTTTGGGAAGATTGGTATTTCATTTTGAAATTTTGATGGTTATCTTGGACACACGGGGGTGTGTAGGCTTAAAATCCTGTATAGGCAGGGTAAGTTTTGGATTGATTGGGGACAATTACTGAATTTTGGCATTTCTATTCCTTCAGATTTTTAGGGTCGGAATAGTGTTTCCCTTCCTACTATCTGGATTTAATACTTGGACTTATGTATCTTTGAATGAATTGTTGATTTGATACTGTGTGGAAACCTTATTTGATACTGTGTGGAAACCTTATTTGATACTGTGTGGAACCCGTATTTGCTACTGTGTGGAACCGAGAAGTTGGAGTTTCTTGTTGCTATTGTTGGTCACTTGGAGGGTTGCCTGCTATTGCGTACTCTGCTTCATTCCTTCCCTACTCCACGCGGACGGTACCTGAGCAGGGATGTGAGGCAGCGCCAATCTACAGGAACCTGGTTGTAGCTGTTATAAAGATAAGTTCAGCCATATCTTTTATCACTGATTCACCTGTTTGATACTCCGTTGATTCATTACTTTATTTCATTTATCTAACTT
Source organism: Orchestes rusci (assembly GCA_958502075.1). NCBI lineage: Eukaryota > Metazoa > Arthropoda > Insecta > Coleoptera > Curculionidae > Orchestes > Orchestes rusci. The sequence goes on from OY293307.1 coordinate 19,246,310, forward strand.
CACTGATTTATCTATTTGTGTAACGTATGGAATTCTTAACGTCATTTGAACTGGTCACTTATCAATAGTGTATTTATTTACTGAGTTATACTTACCTATATTTCGCTTATAAGCTTCTGTAAACTTACCGCAATTGCGATGGGTGCCAAACTTCACCTGTTCATTTATTTATAACTCAGTTACTATTGGAATAGTCCTGAAGGGGAACGTATTCCCTTGAATATCCTTACAGAAGGATTGGAGTAAATTTAACCTGTTTAAATACAAAGAAAGGTCTAATAGATCCTCATTCCTGCCATTCAATTGTTTGTTTTAATTAAATTAGCCGTTTCCTTTCTCTGGGAAATCGTGAAGTGTACGAGGAGTGGTGAGCATAACCTATGGCACATTATATTAGTCAACTAATCTAGTTTTGAACTTTATAGCCCAGAACCCGTTCAGGGACAGGAATAGCACAAGGAAGGACCTGCTGGTTGATGGTGCGACACATGCCTGCTTGAGTGAGCCCGGAGGGAGGGAAGGATAAGTGAGGAGTAATCAAGGCAGTTTCATCACATTTTACTTTGGGATCGGTGAGATAAATTTTGTATATTCTTTCCCGGAAACAAGCAGATCATTATTCGCCACCAACTCAACATTGTATAGACGTGCGTACATACTCCTTGCCATTGTTTTCGATACTTTTGATTAAGAGCGTTTTTTTGTTATATCCCTTTGACAAGTACGCAACATGGTTTTGATCACTCTATTATGGCGTTCAGTGGGGTAAGCACGGGGATTATAGCTGGCTGTATAAAAGATCCGGGAGTTATACTTTTGACACAATTTTTGAAATTCCTCCGATTTCATCTGCACACCATTATCGCAGGTTAAAAACATGGGTGCACCAAAAAGAAGAAAGAAATTTTCGACAATTTTAACTAAAGACTTCGCTTTAGCTGATCGATAAGGATAGAGAAACGCTACCTTGCTGAAATAGTCTGAAATTACCAATATATAGGAATGACCTTTTTTGGAACGGGGTAATGGACCTACATAATCGAGACTAATGGCCTGAAATGGTTCCTTGATGTCCGGTCGATCACCCATTAAACCAGCGGGACGTTTTTGTTCGACTTTGTTCTGTGCGCAGCTGTTACAAGACTTGATATACCTGACTACATCCAACTTTATCTTCGGCCAATTGTAGTTCTGACGAATTTTCCCGCAGTTTTTGAAAATACCTACATGACCAGCCGCAGGGATATCGTGACAACGATGCAAGGTCTGTTTTCGCAACTCTTTGGGGATAACTAATTTCCAGTTATTGGACGAAGAAGACAACTCAGGGATAACAGGCTTCAAGTGCTTATAAAGATAACCATTTTGAACACGCCACGTCGGAAATTTCAGGGGATTACCATCAATCTGTTCCAGCATCCTAGAATACCACTTATCAGTAGTTCCAAGGGGATCAAATGGTGGTTCGATGAAATTGACCGAATCAACAGGTACCGATCTGGACAAAAAATCAGGGACAACATGATCCTTTCCCTTACGATGGATCAACTCAAAATCAAATTGTTGCAAACGAAGTTGCCAACGAGCGAGACGACCCTGTGGATCCTTCAACTTATGAAGCCAAAGTAGGGAAGCGTGATCAGTTATCACAGTGAAACGGACATGATCCAAATAATGTCGAAGTTTCTCCACACTCCAAATGACTGCTAGACACTCCCTCTCCGTGACAGAAAACTTCATCTCCTGCTTCGATAAAGACCTCGAAAGATAACAAATTACTTTTTCCCCACCATCAAAATTTTGGGTCAAAACAGCACCCAGACCAAAATTCGAAGCATCAATTTGAAGACAAAAGGGCTTTTCAAAGTCAGGGGCAGTCATAACAGAAGCAGACATAAGACATTCCTTGAGAGCACTAAACGATTTCTGACAATCAGGGGTCCAATTCCACTTGACGTTCTTTTTAGTCAAATTCAAAATAGGCGCCAATAAAGTAGAAAAATTTGGCACAAATCGCCTATACCAAGAAGCAGTACCTATGAAGCGACGAATTTCGTTGATGTTTTTGGGAGGCGGAACGTTGACGATAGCCTCAACCTTTTCGGGGTCAGGTCTCAAACCTTTGGAGTCTACCACATAACCAAGATAACGCAACTCAGGCTTACAAAACTGACATTTTTCCAACGAAACGATAAGACCAGCCTCATGCAAACGATCAAACACAATGTTCAACAAGCGTAAATGTTCGCAAAAACTACCAGTAATGATGATTATGTCGTCAAGATAAACCATAACCTGATTTTAAAATTCAGGGCCGAAAATAGTATCCACAATACGTTGCCAAGTTGCTGGAGCATTAGACAGTCCGGAAGGCATCCTACAAAACTGGAAAAGACCTCTGCCAGGTACTGTGAACGCAGTATACTCCTTGGAAGTTTCACTCAATTTGACTTGCCAAAACGCAGACTTTATATCGATCGAGCTAATAAACTTAGCATCACTCAACTTATCCAGGATTGATGAAATATATGGAAGCGGGTAAGCGTCTTTCTTGGTGTGAATGTTGAGCTTTCTGAAGTCAATGCAAAATCGATACGAACCGTCCTTTTTGCGAGCAAGACAAACTGGACTAGACCAAGGGCTTTTTGATCTCCCAATCACACCTAACCTCAACATTTCCTCAACCTTATTGTCGATCAACTATTGCTTGTAGGGAGAAACAGGGAAGTACCGTTGCTTGATGGGGGTAGTTCCAGACTCGAGGATTATTTCATGTTCAGCTGTCCTGCAACAGCCAAGACCAGAACCCAACAAAGAAGTTTTTTCCTTTACAAGCTCATCCAAAGACTTCCTTTCAGATGGAGACAGATTATCAAGGTTTTGGACAGTGAGAATAGATGCGGGATCAGGGTTACTCGAAAAATGCCATACATCCTGCTTCAAATCTGGAATAATTCCCATCGACTTCCAAAAGTCAATACCCAAAATGATATTATGAGAAAGTTCCGGCAAGACAATGACATCGATGATTTGTCAATCAGGGTGAGAGAAGTCTGTATGTAACTAATACTATGGCAAACCTGTCCATTAGCAACAGTGCAGGAAGTTTTCTGTCCACACAACTTCAGACCTAGGCTGAGAAGAATCTCATAACTGGGTAATCCAACCAAAGTACGACTAGCACCAGAATCTAGTAAACCCAACATAGGATATCCTAAAACGTTGATCTGCAAAAAGGGTCGTTGGTCATCATGGGCATGAGTGACAATGTAGTCGAGAAGAACTTTGTTGGTGAAATCCATAGAATGAGAAGAATTGGTCGTTATGGTGGTTTCACGGGGAAAAGAACGACCTAACGGTTCCTCCGTGCACCGTTTCCCGAACACCTAGGACAAGTACCTTTCGTCACATCGGGGGCACCACAACCATAACAATATTTACTCTTGGGTCTGTTACAATTTCTGCTAACATGTCCTGGTTCTCGACAGTTCCAACAGCTGACACGGTTATTCCCACGAGTCTCATCAACTCGGTCCAAACTCATATTTTCAAAAGGAACAAAGGCAAAATCAGGTTCAACAAACTGATTGCGCTTCCTGGCGGGAGGGACATAGCTCTCAGCACGGTACTTTTTCGTCTCAAGCTTCAGACATTCCTCTTCGAGCTGTTCCAAGGTAGTGACGACTGGCAACTGGGTAGGATAAAAGGGACACAAGTTTCGAGTAGGTATATCCAACTGAGCCTCTTGGGACAACTCGCCATACCTTCTAAACAAGGCATGCATACAGGAAAGGTAGTCGACAATACTTTCAGAAACATCCTGAGTCCTATCCAAAATGTCCTTAAAAAGACGTGAACGGTAGTCCGGGGGTTCAAAATGCTTACGCAATAATTCCGAAAGATCCTTCTAAGTAGAAAACCTGTCCTTATTTGCCCTATACCAATCGAGAGCTTTGCCAGAAAAAAGGTCTATAGCCGAATCGAAGAGTGTTTCTCACTGACATTGCGTGCCCTACGAAAGTCTTCAGCCCTTTCCAGAAAACCATGGACTGACAGTTGCTTTACCGCACCTGTGAATGTCAAATTCCACTTCTCAACATTATGAGATTTTGAACAACCTGGAGCAGGGGAAAAAATGGTCCTATTTATACGAGTGCTGTGCAATCGAGAACCTGCACCAGCATCCGGAGATTCCCCTTCTTCGGGTTGATCATCCAAAGAAGGGTCTAAACCAGAAACATTTTCCAACGAATCCAAAGCTGCTAATATGTCCACAAGTAGTTCGACACGGTCTGTCTGTTCTTGGTCAGTTAAAATGGAGACAGGGATATCATCAGTTCGTTTGAGAAGATGTACAAGCTTTGACTGTATCGAAAGAACTCGGTTTGGACCACGGTCACCCGCAAGAGAATCAATAGGCTCTTTGGCTAAAACCAGTAACCTGTCAATGACAACCTTTTCTTCGGAAAATTTCAAGGAATATGGTGGGCGTTTGAAAGAGCCTGTTCTTTCTAACCTCAACAAGGGACGTAGAGAAGTTTTTAATTGTTCTACAGAAGTCACTATCAGAATACGCTAGCAATAAAATAAATGAGTTGTCAAAGTCAGTAAGTGATATCAAATATCCGCAATCAAATACAAAAAAAAAATCAATGTCAAGAATGAAAATTACTAAGTATTTGGGTTGAAGTCACAAGTTCGGCAAAAAAAAAACGATCAATCAGGTAGCTTAAATGATTAAGGAGCACCACATTGAGCGCCAAAATTTGCCACGCTTTTATTGGTTATTGAAATTTAAATAAAGGTTTAGTACCTATCGTTCTCAAAAGTAGCTTCAGCTGAGATGAATTTGTTGAGTGAGCGTGCAAATATGCCCAAGCTCAAAAGACCCGGAGAGCTGGGAGGGTTGGCGCCACTGCCTTGTAGTCAGAAATCCCCAAGATGTCCTTGGAAACTAAATTTCAGCATCACTATCTCCAAAAGAAACGAAACAAAAAAAAAACTCGCGTTTACCTGTGCTGTGACTTCACTCCAAATAAAACAAAATAAGTGAGGTTAATTACAAGTTTATTATAGGGAAAAAAAAATAATCAATTGCGTAAATCAACGAAAATATCAGCAATATGCTGAATGAACCACCTAATACGTTGAGGTTCCCTAAGTGATCACTATCAATGAAATCAAAACTATAATCGTTAACTTGGTACCAATAAAAATTGTACGTTACCACATGCGGTATAAGTTCAACATGAACTAGAGTGGGCAGTCGGCTACATGAACCAGTACGTACAGTTGTTGACAAAAAATGTTGTAAACTGTCAGCTGACTTCAGCAACTGACGACCACTTGTTGTTGCAGTGGTTGATTGATTATGTCACGTACATAAAAAAAAACCCTACAGGAGTAAAGACTGATCTAACTTTCTGTAGTACTGTTGTTTATACAAAATAAATAAAATACATTCCATAACAGTCACCAGATTATGAAGAAAATGACATTATCATAATGATTAATACCATTGCAACGCTGACAGCTAGTTTTTTCCTAAATGATTTTCACAGTCAACACTTAAAACTGTGATGGAAATTTGATATCAACTGTGTAGGTTATGAATAGAAACAGCATAACATATTGACAGTGAAGCGTTACAACGTGGGTTAATTACAAAAAGTTTACTCATTAACCAAAATTGAATTTGAAAGAAAACAGTACGAAAAGTACTTGAAAATATGTCACTTTAAAAATAGATGATGCAACGTAATAGTGGGGTTGAGGACATTAAATGAAACTCCTTAGATTTTCAAATTGCCGACGTTTCGACTTCAAATTCGAGTCTTTATCAAGGCTACAAAAGAAATGCACATACAATGTCTGATATGACAATAAAAAAAAAACACGAAAACAGAAATCACACATTAAAATATTACAATGGATAAAGGAAATAACTCATATAAATAAACTATCAAAGTACATGAAAAAAGAAAAGAAAAAAAAACACAACAAAACAAGCGAAAAGGTTAACAAAATAGGATTCATACCTTTTTGGTCAATTGAAGAAGTTCCATGTCATACATAAAACAATGATTAACATTATAACAGCACACGGCATTAGGAGATGAAGATGAAATATATAATATGTCACACACAGATTAAAAAGTTGAAGTATATGTGGACAGAACAACAGAAAATGTACAAATGCTGGTCCGATTGGGTTTCAAGACGACCATAATCATTCTACTATCTCTAATGTTTATTTTTATACAGATAAAGCAAATTACTATACTGAGTGTTCAATCCCTGTACATCGGTTCTATTATTAATAGTTTTATTTATTGATATGTGGATCATTTCACTGATATTACGCTTGTACCAATTATTTTCAAAATCAAGGATTTCTACATTATTAAAGTCGAAGTTGTGGTTGGTTGTGAAATGATGTTCCGAGAGTGCAGTCTTTTCATTCTTGTACCTACTTATTTCTCTGCAATCGTATCGATGTTGATATAGTCTTTTGCTCAAGTATTGTCGTGTTTGACCGATATAACAGTTGTCACAGTTAATACATGGTATTTTGTAGACAAGATTTGAACGATCTTTATTTGGTATAGAATCTTTCACCTTCGAGAAAATAGATCCCACTACTTTGGTGTTATAGAACGCCAGTTTACACGTTGGGTCCATTCTGGAAATCTGACTGCCGATTTTTTCTGAAAGACCTTGTATGTATGGAAATTTATAAAATATTAAGTCTCGTTCCCGTGGCTGTTGGTTTAGTATATTGCTCTTGAACTGATTTACTATACCGTTTATCAGTGAAGAGGGATAATTATTATTTTTCAAGATCTCCTTAATTATATTATAATTATTGTCACGGTACTGTTCACTACTAAGATGGAATGCCCTATGGCATAAACTTTTAACGGTAGCTATCTTATGGGTGAGAGGGTTGGCTGATAAATAGTTCAAAACCCTTCCTGAGGACGTCGGTTTTCGATACCAATTTGTGGTGATGTTCCCATCCGAGTCACGATTCACTTCAAAATCTAGAAAAGGTATTCGTCCGTTTTTTTCCATTTCTACCGTGAACAGGATTTTCTGATGGAAATTGTTGAACGCTGCGAGTACATCATTAATCATGTTTTTTGGG
>OY293307.1:19253656-19389587 GCA_958502075.1 Orchestes rusci
CATAGGGCATTCCATCTTAGTAGTGAACAGTACCGTGACAATAATTATAATATAATTAAGGAGATCTTGAAAAATAATAATTATCCCTCTTCACTGATAAACGGTATAGTAAATCAGTTCAAAAGCAATATACTAAACCAACAGCCACGCGAACGAGACTTAATATTTTATAAATTTCCATACACACAAGGTCTTTCAGAAAAAATGGGCAGTCAGATTTCCAGAATGGACCCAACGTGTAAACTGGCGTTCTATAACACCAAAGTAGTGGGATCTATTTTCTCGAAAGTGAAAGATTCTATACCAAATAAAGATCGTTCAAATCTTGTCTACAAAATACCATGTATTAACTGTGACAACTGTTATATCGGTCAAACACGACAATACTTGAGCAAAAGACTATATCAACATCGATACGATTGCAGAGAAATAAGTAGGTACAAGAATGAAAAGACTGCACTCTCGGAACATCATTTCACAACCAACCACAACTTCGACTTTAATAATGTAGAAATCCTTGATTTTGAAAATAATTGGTACAAGCGTAATATCAGTGAAATGATCCACATATCAATAAATAAAACTATTAATAATAGAACCGATGTACAGGGATTGAACACTCAGTATAGTTATTTGCTTTATCTGTATAAAAATAAACATCAGAGATAGTAGAATGATTATGGTCGTCTTGAAACCCAATCGGACCAGCATTTGTACATTTTCTGTTGTTCTGTCCACATATACTTCAACTTTTTAATCTGTGTGTGACATATTATATATTTCATCTTCATCTCCTAATGCCGTGTGCTGTTATAATGTTAATCATTGTTTTATGTATGACATGGAACTTCTTCAATTGACCAAAAAGGTATGAATCCTATTTTGTTAACCTTTTCGCTTGTTTTGTTGTGTTTTTTTTTCTTTTCTTTTTTCATGTACTTTGATAGTCTATTTATATGAGTTATTTCCTTTATCCATTGTAATATTTTAATGTGTGATTTCTGTTTTCGTGTTTTTTTTTTTATTGTCATATCAGACATTGTATGTGCATTTCTTTTGTAGCCTTGATAAAGACTCGAATTAGAAGTCGAAACGTCGGCAATTTGAAAATCTAAGGAGTTTCATTTAATGTCCTCAACCCCACTCTTACGTTGCATCATCTGGAATTAACTAAGGACACAAACTAGAGCTAATTTAAAAATAGAATTGAAAAACAATTGGTATTGAGTGAGGTTAGTTGTCGAATGTTATGGTATTAAAAAAAAAAGATGGACGAATGGGTATAATGAGCTTACCTTAGAGGAATAAGGGTTTTTTCTCAAGTTATTTCCTGCAGTGATGTTCTGGCTGCAGGTACGTCAGTCCACCTCGATGTTACGATGGTTTGACCCAACAATTGAATCTATTCTCAAGAAATAGCCATTTAGTCATGCATGGTCACATGCAAAAAGAGCAATCCGACTCACCTCTAGTCAAAAATCCCCAAAAAGGCACAACTCTGGAGTAACGGCAAAACGGAGACTCATTCCTTACAAATAAACACTCCAGGGTTAAAATAAGGTGTCTAACAACAAGATCCATCAAAAGATGACCAGAATTTCTTCCGATTGTAGTTGTTAGCCCCTTTGACCATGAGATATTCAATATCAGAATGGCCTTAGACAGATGACCATGACAATCATGACAGTGACAATATGACATAAGTGAAGGTAGGTCAGTTGACACAGGTTACCATTATGCTCGTTTGCCCCCGGGTGTAGAAAACCGTAGAAAGACAATTGCAAAAAGCCAACAAAACTACACCGGGTTGAGCGTAAAAAAACAGAATAGCGATAACAAGGCATTACTGGGTCTTATTGCAGTTGTTGTGGGTACGAGAACGATTATTTCGCCAAAAGAAAAGAATTCCCAAAACCGAATAAATCATCCCATGTCCGGCAACACTGTCACGCAGAAAGGATAACCTGTTGAAAGTTGAATGACATTCGTCATTTGTCAGCAAAACGTAAATGAACAACTAATCAACAGAATTAATTGAATTGGGTAGAAATGGATTGTTGAAGATGAAAAATGTTGAGAGCAATGAATGATCCATGAACAAAACAGGCTGACCGAACTTATTGGCAAGGGACGAGAATGGAATTCGAATCAAAGGTGAACAATGATAATATGAATGAAAATCAACCGCTTAAAACGAACAAAAGATACAATAAAACCTCGTAGTGAAAATTTCACCCGCGACAATGTGTTCCTGTAAAGAGCTTGAATAAACAATTATGTCATCTGAATAAACAGCACATTTTTCGTTGTTGATTCCTCGTAAGATGTTATCCATTGCGCGCTGAGACGTGGATGGTGCGTTTTTTTGCCCGAAAGGCCTTCGTGTGTGATGAACGTTTCCAGTGCTGAATGCGGTTTTTGGAATATCAGTTTCAATCCTTATGTCCAACACAACTCAGCGGTGACAGCAGCAGGACAAACTTTGACAGTTTTGCACACAAAACTGTCAAAATTTACCCAGCTGCTGTGACCGCTGAGCTGTGTTGGACATAAGCATTTACATCGATTTGATGGAATACGCTAGCTAAGTCAATAGTTGAGAAATATTGACATTTTCCCAATTTGACCAATTGATCGGTAATGTACTTGTCTTCCAAACTTTTCTCGTTGAGTGCTCTGAAGTCAATCACAACTCTCCACTTTTGAATGCTGGAAGCATCTTTCTTTTTGAGGACGACCCAGATGGGTTTTGACCATGCTGAACTACTGGGGCGAATGATATTTTGATTTTGCATTTTGGAAATTTGATTTTTCACTTCTTGATTGTGAATGAACGGATAACGGTGGCTTTTAACTTCTGGATTCTCGTCAGTAGTTCTTATGTGATATTTTATTTTATGTGTGAACGTCAAAGGGGTTCCTTCGCGATGAAAAATGTCCGAAAATTTTTTGCACAATCCGAGCAATTGTTAATGTTTCAGGAATTCCACAGCTGACTATCTTTTGGTAGGGGATCACTATTTCGCCATTCTTGATGTTTGTTTTTACGCTTATTATTTGCTGACAACGAGGAGATATAGTGATACAGTTGAGTCCTTGCTGGGTTTGGTAGAAAGATAGTTTAACTTGTGTGAACGGTGTGATGAGAAATCCGTTGTTGAAATCCAAACTGGCCTAAAGCAATTTTAAGTTATCTATTCCGATAAGTCCGTCGAAACCGTAATGAAATTTGAAAATAAAAAATTTAAGTTTAAGTGGATTCTCTAAAAGAAATATTCTAGATGATGGTGAGCGGTTTTCTGAAAAACAGTGGAAACGATAAATGGGTCACGTTTGATTGAATTTGGAAACATTTTAGACACTATTTCTTCGTTGATGAAATATTTTGTAGATCCAGAATCAATCAATAGTTTCAAATTATATTCTGCAGTTCGGTTTGAAACTCCGTCGTGTGTGCATTGTGCATCGACCGGTCCAAACTATCCTTTTTTTGTGAATTCTAAAGTGCTGATAGCGTTCACCGATTTCTGAATCTGGTGAATACATTCCAATCTATAATTCTAATTAGACATAAGATTGATTATTATTAGTTCTTTTTTTAATAACGTGGGGCCCCTATCGATGTTCCGTTGATGGCGGACACCGATGGGGATATACCGGGGGGCGGCGGAAGCCAACCCCCTAGAAACGTGATTATTATCCTAGATGATGATGATGATGTGATGACCACAAGTACCGCTCCAAACGTTGATCCTATTAATTATAAAATATTATCTGATAGAGTTAAAAAAATAAATACTCAAAACCGCTTTTATACTGATAGCCCAGGACCGTACTATATATTTGTTGAGCATAAATTCTTGAATGTAGGTAGAGTTCACCCAATGAAACTAGGTGAAATGCTTAGTGAGTTGGGCGAGGATGAAAAACATATATTAGAAATTTATCCAGTAGGTGAAAACCTTATCAAATTAGAAATCAGCGATGCGGTGTCAGCAAATCGTATAGTGGTTAGTCAATTTTTTGATAACCATGATTTAGTAGCTTATATTCCCTTAAATTTGACTCAAAAAATCGGATCATCCGAGGAATAGATACTAGTTATAGTGAAGATCAATCAATAAAAATCATCAAGTCATCAAGTGAAGTACTTTAAATGGAAAGGCTTTATCGAAAAGCACAGAGTAAAATAAATGAGAGTATATTAAAGTACCTAGACAATTAATTAAAGTTACGTTTGCCAACCGTGAACTCCCTGAATATGTATTTTTTGGAAAATGAAGATGTTTCGTGAACACATATTATTCACCAGTAATCCAATGATTTAAATGCTCAAGGTATGGACATACTTCTACTCAGTACAAAAGCAAAAAGAGATGTAAAAAATGTGGCACCGATTTGAATGAAAATAATGATACATGCGATGACTGCAGTAAGCATTGTATACATTGTGACTCTACGTCACAGTCTAGTACCGACAAAGACTGCCCTGAATTTGCTAAACAAAAACGTACCAAACAATGTATGGCCCACCTAAATTTATCATATAAAGAAGCAGAAAAAGTCGTTTATAACCCTTCATATGCTAGCCTGGTAAATAAAAATAGATACGCTCCTCTTCTAACAAATAACATAGAATTCCCTGAATTACCTAGACCTAATCGAAACGTCACGCAACAAACTAAAAACATAAGTTCACCACAAAAACGTACAGAAGGAACCAACCCTAGTAAAAAACGTAGAACTGAAAAAAACTACCCTGAGGTTGCACCTTCGAGGAGGGACTATGACTGGTCTTATACTGGGATGCCGCTGGCACCTATAAGTAGTTCGTTTGAAGACGTTAAACACAAAATTATGCAGGCTTTATTCAATAACATGACAACTACATTTAGTTCAGCAAAAGAATTGTCACATATACAAAATATTTTTTCTGGGTCTAATTTACAGAGCTGGATCACTGATATAGTTTCCGATGCTTTTAAAAATTGTAGTAATGTTCGATCAACAAATTAAAATAGTACAATGGAGTACAGGTCGGCATTCGCTAATCATCAGTTCTTCAAAAACTTATGCGAAAGGACACAGTTTGATATAGCGCTAATTTCCGAAATATGGTACAAAGCTTCATATAATATTCGTCTCCCCGGTTATAATATTATACGTAAAGATAGGCCTGATGGCAAAGGTGGAGTTGCCATTTTTATCAAAACCATATTTTCTTTGTGGACGAGTAGCGGCTAAAAAAGAAAAAAAAAAGAATTAGTTTTGTTTAGTTGTGCAGGTTTTCTCATAAGAATAAAGTGTCAAGTAAAGATGTATTCATGAACCAAACTTTGTGTAAGAGAAACAAGGGTTGCCTAACTAGTTTTCTATGGTATTATTCTTTATATGAGGATTTTTTTCGACGGTTGCGATACATCAATGCTTTTCAAAAGATTAGTAAAAATAAAATAAAAAATCCAGGTCCGTATTTGAAAAATAGACTTGATGATGGCCGCTCTTAGACGAAACCTCAGATTCTTAATTTGATACCGCCATATTGTAGAGGAGAAACAGTGGCAATAAGGAAGTAATAAGGTTTTTGCAAGATTTCGATTTTTTCGAATATTTTCGAAAGTAGTCGGATTTTCTTAAATTTCAAAATGGCATTTTTTTTAGCATAATAATGCGCAACTTTGCATCCATTCAACTGACTCTGTATCTCTTATAATAACTGAGATCCCCATGCATATACTCAAATCTGTGGCACCCTGTATAGTATTGGTAATTCGTCTACCATAAGAGATACATCGCCAGTTAAATAGATGCAAAGCTGCCCAATTTGAATCTTGAATGCCGCTTTGACACTTGAAAAATTCCTAAGAGTTCCGGAGATATCCGGCAAAAACCATTTTTTTCAAATCCTTCTTTATTTTGTTCTGAAATTAATTCAAGGCCACTTTTCTGCTCTTCATGATAAGCATAGTCGAAATTGATATCCGACGTTTCGAATTCTCGCGACCATCATCAACTTTTCTTCCAGATACCTATGATCTCTCAAGCTTGAATTAAGAAGCTCCACACTTGAAAACAGGTGAACAACAGATAAAAAAAAAAAAAAAAAAAAAAAACTTGAGTAGGTATACCCAACTTATACCCAAGAATCGTCTTAACTGATATTGTTCAGGGAGGTTAGAAGAATTGATTTTTTGAATATTCATCATGACTTTTATGACATCCTGTATAACGTTTTATAACCAAGCTATCGTTATAAGGGCTTTTATTAATCATAAATAGCCATGGTCATGTCAAACATGTCAATTTGTTATGGAAAGATAGAGCCTCTGTCATTATAATACTCGAAATATTATAATAATATAGGGTGTAACAAATTCGAGTATACAGGGTACCACAGATTCGAGGGTACCTATGCATGGGGATCTCAGTCAATATAAGAGATACATGTTTGGTTATATGGATGCAAAGTTGCGCATTTTCATGCTCGGCAAAATGCCGTTCCGAAATTTGAAAAACTGCTACTCCTTCCGAAGATATTAAAAAAAAACGAAATTGCTCATACACGTTTTAATTTTTTTTTTGAAAAGATAATTTAGAATAAATTACACTTTGTCATTGCCACTATTCCTTCCTTGCAAAATGACTGTAACAAATTGAAAATCTGACGTCAACTCTATTTGTTGAATACGGACCTGGATTTTTTTTTTAAATTATCTTTTGAGATCCTTGAGGCATTGGGGTGATTAGATGAAGGTATAGAGTAATGATTCGCCTTAGCAACCTCAATATTTCCAATCGTTACTCACCTCTCATTGTTATTTTTATTATTTTGTTCAAATTGCAATATTTTTTAACGCTTGCGCAGAAATTGATCAATTTTTTTTTCATGTAATTTTCTTATTTTTCATGTCATTTGTGGATTTATTCAGATTTTATATATCATTATGGGATGTTATTTCGATTTTGGTTCGATCAATTAGTTTTGCTATAGCAGGTGCAAATTGGTACCAGAAAGCTCAGGACAGAGATCAATAGAAGGAGCTAGGAAAGGCCTATGTTCAGGAGTGGACGAGTAGCGGCTGAAAAAGAAAAAAAAAAGAATTAGTTTTGTTTAGTTGTGCAGGTCTTCTCATAAGAATAAAGTGTCAAGTAAAGATGTATTAATGAACCAAACTATGTGTAAGAGAGACAAGGGTTGCCTAACTAATTTTCTATGGTATTATTCTTTATATGAGAATTTTTTTCGACGGTTGCGATACATCAATGCTTTTCAAAAGATTAGTAAAAATAAAATAAAAAATCCAGGTCCGTATTTGAAAAATAAACTTGATGATGGCCGCTCTTAGACGAAACATCAGATTCTTAATTTGATACCGCCATATTGTAGAGGAGAAACAGTGGCAATAAGGAAGTGTAAATTATTTTGATATATCTTCTCTAATAAACTCTGGCAATAATAAGGTTTTTGCAAGATTTCGATTTTTTCGAAAGTAGTCGGATTTTCTCAAATTTCAAAATGGCAGTTTTTCGAGCATAATAATGCGCAACTTTGCATCCATTCAACTGACTCTGTATCTCTTATAATTACTGAGATCCCCATGCATATACTCAAATCTGTGGCACCCTGTATAGTATTGGTAACTCGTCAACCATAAGAGATACATCGCCAGTTAAATAGATGCAAAGCTGCCCAATTTGAATCTTGAATGCCGCTTTGAAACTTGAAAAATTCCCAAGACTTCCGGAGATATCCGGCAAAAACCATTTTTTTCAAATCCTGCTTTATTTTGTTCTGAAATTAATTTAAGAGACACATTTTCAAGGCCACTTTCTGCTCTTCATGATAAGCATAGTCAAAATTGATATCCGACGTTTCGAATTCTCGCGACCATCATCAGGTCAGTATTTGAAACAAAAAAGCTGTTGATGGTTGCGAGAATTCGAAACATTGGATATCAATTTCGACCACGCTATCTTGAAGAGCAAAAAAAGTAGCGGTGAAAGTGTCATTCGTTTTCAATTATCTCTTCAAATGAACTCAGGACAAAGTAAAGAAGGATTTCGAAAAAGATTACTTTTTGCCGGATATCTCCGGAAGTCTTCGGAATTTTCCAATTTTTGAAGCAGCATTTTTTTAAGATTCAAATTGCGCAACTTTGCCTCCATTCAATCGACGTTGTATCTCTTATGGTAAACGAGTTACCAATGCTAGGTATGTACTCGAATTTGTTACACCCTGTATTGACTAGGTTTCTTTCCAAATCAAGGTATTTTTAATTAAATACTGGATTGTGTTTAAAAAAAACCCTGAATCTTCTTGAATATTAATCCATTTTTCAAATTTACAATATTATAATTTATGACTCGTCCGCTCGTCCTGTTTGTTTGTGTGTTGAACAGGGTGTAACAAATTCGAGTTTATAACATTAGCGAATAAGAAATTCATAATTTGGAAACTATGAGATTGTGCACCGAGATAAGGGCTGTTTTCAGTTCACCCTTAACCTCTGTTTTTGACTCGCAGGCCGTACGAGATGAAAATTTTTTATCAAAAATGTTGACAGATGATTTTTTAAAAATTGATTACTCTAAAACCAAAGGATTGTACACCAAAATGAGGGCTGTTTTCAGTTGCTATGGAGGTGGTTAATCGCCCTCTATCCTTGTTTTTGACTCGCAGACCGTACGAGATGAAATATGATTTTTTAAAATTTTTGGTAAATCATTTTTTAAAAATTCATCACTCTAAAACCAAAGGATTGTACACCAAAATGAGGGCTGATTTTAGTTGCTATGGAGGTGGTTAATCGCCCTCCAAGCTTGGTTTTGACTCGCAGGCCGTACGAGATGAAATATAATTTTTTTAATTTTTGGCAGATGATTCTTCAAAAACTCATCACTCTAAGACCAGATGAGGGCTGTTTTCAGTTGCTATGTGGGTGGTCAATCGCCCTTCACCCTTGATTTTGACTTGCGGTACGAGATGAAATATGATTTTTTGAAATTTTTGGTAGATCATTTTAAAAAAATTCATTACTCTAAAACCAAAGGATATTACATCTCCTACGGCAAGCGAGTCAAAACCAAGGAAAGGGGCGATCAACCACCCCTAAAGCAACTAAAAACATCTCTTATTTCGGTGTACAATCTTTTGTCTTGAGGGTAATTAATTTTTTAAAAAATCATCTGCGAAAAATTAAAAAAATCATATTTCATCTCGAAGGGCCTGCGAATCAAAACCAAGGGTGGAGTGAGATTAACCACCTTTATAGCAACCAAAAGCAGCCCTCATTTTGGTGTACAATCTTTTGGTTTCAGAGTAATAAATTTTAAAAAAATGATCTACCAAACATTTTTAAAAATCATATTTCATCCCGTACGGCCTGCGAGTCAAAATCAAGGGTGAAGGGCGATTAACCACCCACATAGCAACTAAAAACAGCTCTCATTTTGGTGTACAATCTTTTGTCTTCAGAGTTATTAATTTTTAAAAAATCATCTGCCAAAAATTAAAAATTGTTGCTAGTTTCGTGACTGGAGCTGAACAGAGTTATGTGACAGGAGCTCGTGGGAGGCAGTCAATAATACGAGGAAGGCTACTTTGAGTCTTCTTTATTTGATTTTCAAGCTTTCGGAGAAATTTTCTCCTTCTTCAGGAAGTCTAACATAAAATGGTGAAGGATACAATAATTAGTAAGGCAACGAAACTCAAGAAAACAAGTGAAAAACTCACCGAATGTGAAGGACAATTTCAAAAGGCACCAACACATAACAGAAAATCACACATTTCTGTTTTTCTGTTTTTCTGTTTTTCTGATTTTCTGTTATGTGTTGGTGCCTTTTGAAATTGTCCTTCACATTCGGTGAGTTTCTCACTTGTTTTCTTGAGTTTCGTTGCCTTACTAATTATTGTATCCTTCACCATTTTATGTTAGACTTCCTGAAGAAGGAGAAAATTTTTCCGAAAGCTTGAAAATCGAATAAAGAAGACTCAAAGTAGCCATCCTCGTATTATTGACTGCTTCCCACGAGCTCCTGTCACAAAAATTAAAAAAATCATATCTTGTCTCGTACGGCCTGCGAGTCAAAACCTAGGGTGGAGGGCGATCAACTTCCCTCATAGCAACTGAAAGCAGCCCTAATTCCAGTGTACAATCCTTTGGATTTAGAGTAATGAATTTTTTGAAAATCATCTGCCAAAAATTTAAAAAATCATATTTCATCTCGTACGGCCTGCGAGTCGAAACCAATGGTAGAGGGCGATTAACCACCCTCATAGCAACTCAAAGCGGCTCTCATTTCAGTAAACAATCTTTTGGTTCTAGAGTATTGAGTTTTTTAAAAATCATCTGCCAAAAATTAAAAAAATCATATTACATCTCCTACGGCCTTCGAGTCAAAACCAAGGGCCAAAGCGATCGATCACCCCTATAGCGACTCAAAACAGCCCTCATTTCGGTGTACAATCCTTTGGCTTTAGAGTAATTGATTTTTCAAATATCATCTGCCAAAAATTAAAAAAATCATATTCCATCTCGTACGGCCTGCGAGTCAAAACCAAGGGTAGAGAACGATCGACCACCCTCATAGCAACTGAAAGCACCCCTCATTTCAGTGTACAATCCTTTGATAGTAGTGAATTTTTTTAAAATCATCTGCCAAAAATTTTAAAAATCATATTTCATCTCGTACGGCCTGCGAGTCAAAACCAAGGGTAGAGGGCAATTAACCCCCCTCATAGCGACTTGAAGCAGCCTTCATTTCAGTGTACAATCTTTTGATTAAAATCTAAAGAGTAGTGAATTTTTCAAAAATCATCTGCCAAAAATTAAAAAAATCATATTACATCTCCTACGGCCCTGCGAGTCAAGATCAAGGGTAGAGGGCGACTAATCACCCTCATAGTAACTCAAAGCAGCCCTCATTTCGCCGTACAATCCTTTGTCTTCAGAGTAATTAATTTTTAAAAAATCATCTGCCAAAATTAAAAAAAATTATTTTTCGTCTCGTACGGCCTGCGAGTCAAAACCAAGGGTAGAGAGCGATCAACCACCCCTATAGCAACTGAAAACAGCCCTCATTTCGCTGAACAATCCTCTGTATTCAGAGTAATCAATTTTTAAAAAATCATCTGCCAAAAATTATAAAAATCATATTTCATCTCGTACGGCCTGCGAGTCAAAACCAAGTAAAGAGAGCGAATAATCATCCTCATAGCAACTCAAAGCAGCCCTCATTTTAGTGAACAATCCGCTGGTTTCAGAGTGATGAATTTTTTAAAAATCATCTGCCAAAAATTAAAAAAATCATATTACATCTCCTACGGCCTGCGAGTCAAAACCAAGGGTGTTGAGCGTTCAACCACCCTCATAGCAACTAAAAGCAGCCCTCATTTCGGTGTACAATCCTTTCGCTTCAGAGTAATGTATTTTTTAAAAATCATCTGCCAAAAATTAAAAAAAAACATATTACATCTCCTACGGCCTGCGAGTCAAATTCAAGGGTGGGAGGCTATCAACCACCCCTATAGCAACTGAAAACAGCCCTCATTTCGCTGTACAATCCTTTGGTTTTAGAGTGATGGGTTTTCAAAGAATCATCTGCCAAAAATTAAAAAAATCATATTTCATCTCCTACGGCCTGATAATCAAAACCAAGGGTCGGAGGCGATCAACCACCTCCATAGCAACCATAGAGAAATAATAAAAAAAGAGAGTTACTGATTATATGGTACACTTTGGACACAGTGTTACGCTGGCAATACCCTTGACTACAGGAGAAACTAACAGTCTTGGCGGGCTTTTTGAAACCAACATTTTGTATTGTTTTTTGCTTCACATCAAAGTACCTATCATGTGATATGCGACTTGTTTGCCTGGAGGATGCTAAATATTTCAAAACCTATACAAATATGATAATATGGATGATTTCACATCTGAGTGGCATCGCATGGTGCCACTGGATTGTGAAATCATTCTTACCATCTTTGTTGGAGAAGGTCAAGTAAGTAGCATGCTTCCTGGCTGCAAGTCGCACCTCGCATGCTACTTCGATGTGAAACAAAAAACAATCCGTGTTCATCTGATGGATTTTGTGTAAAAATAAATTTTAGTTCAAATTCAACAATAGTTACCTGAGAAAAGTGCAACATCCTTTTTAAAATAAAGAACCAATGTTTTTTTTTCTTTATTGTAAACATATTTTCTATGAAATAAAGTATTTAAATAAAACAAGTCTAGTGTCGAAAAAATGTATTGAGAAT
Source organism: Orchestes rusci (assembly GCA_958502075.1). Lineage (NCBI taxonomy): Eukaryota > Metazoa > Arthropoda > Insecta > Coleoptera > Curculionidae > Orchestes > Orchestes rusci. The sequence continues at coordinate 19,265,919 of OY293307.1, forward strand.
AAATTAATAAACAAATAAAAATCCCTTCACTTGAAAAATAGGAATAGTTCTTACCCTATAAATGGTTATTACAAAGAAAAAAATTCTTACCTCGTAAATAAGTATCACAAAAAAAATTTTAGTTGATGAGAAAAACATATCAAAAACTATTAACAAAACATCTCATTTGAACCCTAAATACTATAGGTATATAAATCTCCATAATTTGGCACAAAAAGAGTTAATTGATATAGGTACATCTACGCAAACGTGGTACATTCACAGAATCTACTAATATTCCACATCCATTCCATATCACAGATAGGAACCTGAAAATATCAAAAAGGGAAATTGGACAAAATTTCAATCTAGTTTTTTGATTTTTGTTGATTATCTTTGGTTCAGATAATAATGTACAAAATGATTAAAAACTAAGCGTCCTTTGTAGATTAATAAAAAGTGGTGGTTATTGGGAATGAGGACAGTTAAAATACTTTAACTGTCCTCATTCCCAATAACCACCACTTTTTATTAATGTACATAATATTAACAAACAACCAGTGATTATCATTTCTCAGCTTGAAAATTACACAACTGATTATATTCGCAGTGTCAAGAATCAATAAACATCATTATTTAACAAGCTATTTAGGTATCCAAAATATTTTTTGACAAAAATAAGATAAATTAAAGTCTGCAGTGTATTTATTTGAAATGTAATTGAAATTGAGTCCTGAGCAAGCAGCCCAATTATTGAGAAACAAATCATTGCTGCTTAACCAAGAACAAATGAAGAAAACTAAATAGGGACCAATAAAGCTTATGTACGACTATTTCCATTTTCCATTCTTAATTCATTTCAATCACTAATTAAATGAATAAGTTTTTCTGTTACCTTGTTGGTTTTTTAGATATATGCATGTAGGTATATCTAGAGGCACCATGAGATTCAAATAACCCATCATAGCTGTCTCTTCCGTCCATAGCACTAGCGCAAATCTACAAATAAGCATAAGCATTTATACTTCTCGGTGGACAATCCTTTGGTTTTAGAGTAATGAATTTTAAAAAAATGATCTACCAAAAATTTAAAAAAATCATATTTCATCTCGTATGGCCTGCGAGTCAAAATCAAGGGTGAAGGGCGATTAACCACCCACATAGCAACTAAAAACTGCTCTCATTTTGGTGTAAAATCCTATGGTTTTAGAGTGATGAATTTTTGAAGAATCATCTGCCAAAAATTAAACAAATCATATTTCATCTCGTACGGCCTGCGAGTCAAAGTTAAGGGTGAAGGGCGATTAACCACCCTCATAGCAACTGAGAACAGCCCTCATTTCGGTGTACACTCTTTTGTCTTTGGAGTAATCAATTTTTTAAAAATCATCTGCCAGAAATTAAAAACATCATATTTTATCTCGTACGGCCTGCGAGTCAAAACCAAGGGTGAGGGGCGATCAACCACGCTCATAGAAACTGAAAGCAGCCCTCATTTCAGTGTACAATCCTTTGGTTTTAGAGTAATGAATTTTTTTCAAATCATCTGCCAAAAATTTAAAAAATCATATGCCATCTCGTACGGACTGCGAGTCAAAACCAAGGGTAGAGGGCGATTAACCACCCTCATAGCAATTAAAATCAGCTCTCATTTCAGTGTACAATCCTTTGGTTTTGGAGTAATGAATTTTTTAAAAATCTTCTGCATAAAATCAAAAAAATCATATTACATCTTCCACGGCCTGCGAGTCAAAACCAAGGGTGAAGGCTATCAATCACCCCTATAGTAACTAAAAACAGCCCTCATTTTGGTGTACAATCCTTTGACTTCAGAGTAATCAAGTTTTCAAAAATCATCTGCCAAAAATTAAAAAAATTATATTTCATCTTGTACGGCCTGCGAATCAAAACCAAGGGTAGAGGTCGATTGACCACCCTCATAGCAACTGAAAACAGCCCTCATTTTGGTGTACAATCCTTTGACTTCAGAGTAATCAAGTTTTCAAAAATCATCTGCCAAAAATTAAAAAAATTATATTTCATCTTGTACGGCCTGCGAGTCAAAACCAAGGGTAGAGGGCAATTAACCCCCCTCATAGCGACTTGAAGCAGCCTTCATTTCAGTGTACAATCTTTTGATTAAAATCTAAAGAGTAGTGAATTTTTCAAAAATCATCTGCCAAAAATTAAAAAAATCATATTACATCTCCTACGGCCCTGCGAGTCAAGATCAAGGGTAGAGGGCGACTAATCACCCTCATAGTAACTCAAAGCAGCCCTCATTTCGCCGTACAATCCTTTGTCTTCAGAGTAATTAATTTTTAAAAAATCATCTGCCAAAATTAAAAAAAATTATTTTTCGTCTCGTACGGCCTGCGAGTCAAAACCAAGGGTAGAGAGCGATCAACCACCCCTATAGCAACTGAAAACAGCCCTCATTTCGCTGAACAATCCTCTGTATTCAGAGTAATCAATTTTTAAAAAATCATCTGCCAAAAATTATAAAAATCATATTTCATCTCGTACGGCCTGCGAGTCAAAACCAAGTAAAGAGAGCGAATAATCATCCTCATAGCAACTCAAAGCAGCCCTCATTTTAGTGAACAATCCGCTGGTTTCAGAGTGATGAATTTTTTAAAAATCATCTGCCAAAAATTAAAAAAATCATATTACATCTCCTACGGCCTGCGAGTCAAAACCAAGGGTGTTGAGCGTTCAACCACCCTCATAGCAACTAAAAGCAGCCCTCATTTCGGTGTACAATCCTTTCGCTTCAGAGTAATGTATTTTTTAAAAATCATCTGCCAAAAATTAAAAAAAAACATATTACATCTCCTACGGCCTGCGAGTCAAATTCAAGGGTGGGAGGCTATCAACCACCCCTATAGCAACTGAAAACAGCCCTCATTTCGCTGTACAATCCTTTGGTTTTAGAGTGATGGGTTTTCAAAGAATCATCTGCCAAAAATTAAAAAAATCATATTTCATCTCCTACGGCCTGATAATCAAAACCAAGGGTCGGAGGCGATCAACCACCTCCATAGCAACCATAGAGAAATAATAAAAAAAGAGAGTTACTGATTATATGGTACACTTTGGACACAGTGTTACGCTGGCAATACCCTTGACTACAGGAGAAACTAACAGTCTTGGCGGGCTTTTTGAAACCAACATTTTGTATTGTTTTTTGCTTCACATCAAAGTACCTATCATGTGATATGCGACTTGTTTGCCTGGAGGATGCTAAATATTTCAAAACCTATACAAATATGATAATATGGATGATTTCACATCTGAGTGGCATCGCATGGTGCCACTGGATTGTGAAATCATTCTTACCATCTTTGTTGGAGAAGGTCAAGTAAGTAGCATGCTTCCTGGCTGCAAGTCGCACCTCGCATGCTACTTCGATGTGAAACAAAAAACAATCCGTGTTCATCTGATGGATTTTGTGTAAAAATAAATTTTAGTTCAAATTCAACAATAGTTACCTGAGAAAAGTGCAACATCCTTTTTAAAATAAAGAACCAATGTTTTTTTTTCTTTATTGTAAACATATTTTCTATGAAATAAAGTATTTAAATAAAACAAGTCTAGTGTCGAAAAAATGTATTGAGAATAAATTAATAAACAAATAAAAATCCCTTCACTTGAAAAATAGGAATAGTTCTTACCCTATAAATGGTTATTACAAAGAAAAAAATTCTTACCTCGTAAATAAGTATCACAAAAAAAATTTTAGTTGATGAGAAAAACATATCAAAAACTATTAACAAAACATCTCATTTGAACCCTAAATACTATAGGTATATAAATCTCCATAATTTGGCACAAAAAGAGTTAATTGATATAGGTACATCTACGCAAACGTGGTACATTCACAGAATCTACTAATATTCCACATCCATTCCATATCACAGATAGGAACCTGAAAATATCAAAAAGGGAAATTGGACAAAATTTCAATCTAGTTTTTTGATTTTTGTTGATTATCTTTGGTTCAGATAATAATGTACAAAATGATTAAAAACTAAGCGTCCTTTGTAGATTAATAAAAAGTGGTGGTTATTGGGAATGAGGACAGTTAAAATACTTTAACTGTCCTCATTCCCAATAACCACCACTTTTTATTAATGTACATAATATTAACAAACAACCAGTGATTATCATTTCTCAGCTTGAAAATTACACAACTGATTATATTCGCAGTGTCAAGAATCAATAAACATCATTATTTAACAAGCTATTTAGGTATCCAAAATATTTTTTGACAAAAATAAGATAAATTAAAGTCTGCAGTGTATTTATTTGAAATGTAATTGAAATTGAGTCCTGAGCAAGCAGCCCAATTATTGAGAAACAAATCATTGCTGCTTAACCAAGAACAAATGAAGAAAACTAAATAGGGACCAATAAAGCTTATGTACGACTATTTCCATTTTCCATTCTTAATTCATTTCAATCACTAATTAAATGAATAAGTTTTTCTGTTACCTTGTTGGTTTTTTAGATATATGCATGTAGGTATATCTAGAGGCACCATGAGATTCAAATAACCCATCATAGCTGTCTCTTCCGTCCATAGCACTAGCGCAAATCTACAAATAAGCATAAGCATTTATACTTCTCGGTGGACAATCCTTTGGTTTTAGAGTAATGAATTTTAAAAAAATGATCTACCAAAAATTTAAAAAAATCATATTTCATCTCGTATGGCCTGCGAGTCAAAATCAAGGGTGAAGGGCGATTAACCACCCACATAGCAACTAAAAACTGCTCTCATTTTGGTGTAAAATCCTATGGTTTTAGAGTGATGAATTTTTGAAGAATCATCTGCCAAAAATTAAACAAATCATATTTCATCTCGTACGGCCTGCGAGTCAAAGTTAAGGGTGAAGGGCGATTAACCACCCTCATAGCAACTGAGAACAGCCCTCATTTCGGTGTACACTCTTTTGTCTTTGGAGTAATCAATTTTTTAAAAATCATCTGCCAGAAATTAAAAACATCATATTTTATCTCGTACGGCCTGCGAGTCAAAACCAAGGGTGAGGGGCGATCAACCACGCTCATAGAAACTGAAAGCAGCCCTCATTTCAGTGTACAATCCTTTGGTTTTAGAGTAATGAATTTTTTTCAAATCATCTGCCAAAAATTTAAAAAATCATATGCCATCTCGTACGGACTGCGAGTCAAAACCAAGGGTAGAGGGCGATTAACCACCCTCATAGCAATTAAAATCAGCTCTCATTTCAGTGTACAATCCTTTGGTTTTGGAGTAATGAATTTTTTAAAAATCTTCTGCATAAAATCAAAAAAATCATATTACATCTTCCACGGCCTGCGAGTCAAAACCAAGGGTGAAGGCTATCAATCACCCCTATAGTAACTAAAAACAGCCCTCATTTTGGTGTACAATCCTTTGACTTCAGAGTAATCAAGTTTTCAAAAATCATCTGCCAAAAATTAAAAAAATTATATTTCATCTTGTACGGCCTGCGAATCAAAACCAAGGGTAGAGGTCGATTGACCACCCTCATAGCAACTGAAAGCAGCCCTCATTTCAGTGTACAATCCTTTGGTTTCAGAGTAATGAATTTTTTTAAAATCATCTGCCAAAAATTAAAAAGATCATATTTCATCTCGTACGGCCTGCGAGTCAAAACCAAGGGTAGAAGGCGATTAACCACTCTCAAAGCAACTCAAAGTAGCCCTCATTTCAGTGTACAATCCTTGGGTTTTAATGTAATGAATTTTTCAAAAATCATCTGCCAAAAACTAAAAAAATCATATTACATCTCCTACGGCCTGCGAGTCAAAACCAAGGGTAGAGGGCGATTAACCACCCTCATAGCAACTCAAAGCAGCCCTCATTCTGCTGTACAATCCTTTGTCTTCAGAGTAATTAATTTTTAAAAAATCATCTGCCAAAATTAAAAAAATCATATTTCATCTGTTACGGCCTGCGACTCAAAACCAAGGGTGGGGAGCGATCAACCACCCCCATAGCTACTAAAAACAGACCTCACTTCGCTGTTCAATCCTTTGTCTTCAGAAAAATTAATTTTTAAAACAACATCTGCCAAAAATTAAAAAAATCATCGGTAGGAGGCGATCAACCACTCCTATAGCAACTTAAAATAGCCATCATTTTTGTGAACAATCCTTTGGTTCTAGAGTGATGAATATTCAAAGAATCATCTGCCACAAATAAAAAAAAAATAATATTTCATCTCGTATGGCCTGCGAGTTAAAACCAAGGGTAGAGGACGATTAACCACCTCCATAGCAACTGAAGGCAGCCCTCATTCCGGTGTACAATCCTTTGGTTTTGGAGTAATGAATTTTTGAAAAATGCTCTACCAAAAATTTTAAAAAATCATATTTCATCTTGTACGACCTGTGAGTCAAAAACAAGGGTAGAGGGCGATCAACCACCCCCATAGCAACTGAAAACAGCCCTCATTCCGGTGTACAATCCTTTGGTTTTAGAGTAATCAATTTTTTCAAAATCATCTGTCAAACATTAAATAAAAAATATTTCATCTCGTACGGCCTGCGAGTCAAAAACAAAGGTTGAGGGTGAGCTGAAAACAGCCCTCATCTCGGTGTACGATCTCATAGTTTCCAAATTATGAATTCCGTGTCCGCTTTTGATCTTTATTTATTTCATTTTTGGTAATATTTTCTACTTATTTGAGTGATTTGTATTACTGTTTCTCAGAAAAGATTGAAAAGAACACTCATTTCCTGAAAGTCCTTTACTGTTGGGCAGCGTATTTGCGTTCGGCTACTTCCGTCCCTGCGATCTGCTATCTTTGGTCTGCTGTCTCCAGATTAGTAAATTTTTAAAAGTAATGATTAAGTCTTTGCGCAAGTTAACAGGAGCATCTGACCGCAGAAAAAGTCCAGCGTTGCCAAATGTAGAGTCCAACGTCAAATAAATGTAATCTACGCAACCAACATAGCGACATGTAGCATTTGCTATGGTTTGCATTTGGTTCTGTTTATCATGGTTTGAATTCTTGTTATTTGATGATCGTGAAATTTAGCCCAGTGTATAATTTTTTTTTTATCTACGGCATATAATAGTTCCGTGCGATAATTCTTCTTAACTTTTTCTACGAGTTATGGAACTTTTTTGAAATATCGTTATTTCAACGAAATAGTTTCTGTCTTTTTGTAGTTTGTGTAAGATCTAAGTGGCTGTTCAAGCTTATCATAGTTCGCTGCGAGGCAACACCGCGACAGTAGTTAGGGCAAAGCCGATTCTGCCTCAAATTTGCTATGAAATGGTGAATGCCCGAGATGTGACGTCATCCGTCGTCGGCGTGTTGTGTTGGGGTTGGGGTGGGGGTCTTAAGTGGGGGTCTTGAGTGGGGGTCTTGAGTGGGGGGTCTCAAGTGGGGGTCTTGAGTGGGGGTCTTGAGTGGGAAACTCGAGTGAGGGTCTTCGGTGGGGGTCTTGAGTGGGGGGTGGGGAGTGTGGAGTGGGGAGCTAAGGAATGACATTACATTCTATAAACAAAAAAAGTTCATGATTCAAGCCTTGAAGAAATTAAATATTGTGGGTAAGTGTTATCATCGTTGTGGTTTTCACACCAACCACAACAGTTCTTAATTTAGCTCGAATGTGGTTTTCTTATCAGTTACAGGTCTCAGCCTGCGGTTTTCTTATCAACAGTAAACAGGATGTGGTTTTCACGTCACACTCCTCTTATCAACACTTCTAAATTTAGCTCGAATGCGGTTTTCTTATCAAAAACAACAAGTCTCAGCCTGCGGTTTTCTTATCAACATCAAACAGGATGTGGTTTTCACGTCACACTCTTATCAACAGTTCTAAATTCAGCCTGAATGTGGTTTTCTTATCAGTAACAAGTCTCAGCCTGCGGTTTTCTTATCAACAGTAGACAGGATGTGGTTTTCACGTCACACACTCGTATCAAACAGGTCAACAGTTCTAAATTTAGCTCGAATGTGGTTTTCTTATCACCATTAGACAGGATGTGGTTTTCACGTCACACACACTCTTATCAACAGTTCTAAATTTAGCCTGAATGTGGTTTTCTTATCAATAACTGAGTAAAACACACTCTTGTTCAACTGTATTTATTTCAAAATAGGAACAAATTTTTCAACATCTTCTGAATAACCCTCGAGATTTAGACGCTTCATGGTCTGCAGAAAACTATGCAGGTCTGATGTATCCAGGAACAGATCACAGGCGTCGGCAGCTTCTTCGTATTTTTCAGCAATCCTCCTACATTCCTCTTCGCTATGAAATCTCTCAAAACCATAGATAGCCTCGTGTTCAGCATCAAATTGCCAATTTCGGAATCGTTGTGACAAGCTTTCTACAGCGGAAACCAGATTATGTAATCGTCTACCAGATTATGTAATCGTCTAGTCCCGATACCGGTGTAAGCTAACCACATCTTGAGTGCTAAATGCGGACTGTGGAACATCCTTTATAGTAGATCTAACCGCAGTCGGTGAACTGATAAGAAAACCGCAGACAGATGCCAATAATTATATGTGGTGAGCCGACGTCGCGTTGATTGTGAGTGTATAAATAGTCTTACAGTTTCTAGGCGCCTCATCATTTACGATTGAGTTGTTGTTGTTAGATGTTGAGTCCTGCTACAACTACTGTTACAAACGATAATCATCACAACATGAAATTATTTGAAGAAATTTTATCCTTGAGCAGTTGCATTGTTGCAAAGTACCAAGAGGCATATCCCCTACTATGTACTGATGAGGATCAAAAGCGCTGGCTGCGGAATATAAATAAAAGCATCCGAGACTTCCAAAGGGCGATGGCTGCACCACTATCCATTGGATTAAGAAAAAGGTTGGTGGCCAATTTGAGCCATTTGAAAAGATTCCGGATGCTTATCAAGTCGAAATTTGAGGCACATGTGGGTGGAGGACACAAGCGCAGTAGTCGAGTCAAGTGGGAGGACCTGAAAACATCGTTTGACTCCCGCATAAGGACTGGGGTAATTATCAACCAAACACACTTGAATCTAGGGGATTTTTTTGGTGATTCATTTTTCCTATTCAAAGTAAGAATCAACAAAATTTTGAAAGAGTTCAGTGCCATAAAAGTGAATGCAACTTTTTGCGGTGAATTCGTTGTTAGCAAAGATAACGTTTAACACCTCGAATATAAATATTTTCTCACAAAAAATCAAACTTTGGACATGGGGACCAATTTGATTGAGTGGTTTGACAATTTTATCAGTAGGCCAATTTTACAAAAAATGGAGGATTTTCAAGAACGTGACAGTGGGTGGGCATTAAGAAGAATTATCAGTTTAGAGATTTGTATTAATAAACATAGCTTTGGGGTGGGTGCTTCATCCTACATTCCTTTGCCCAATCAAATTTCGAAGAAAAAAGCATGTGTTAACATTAAAAATGATGATAACGCATGCTTTTATTGGTGTATAGTCGCTGCTTTGTACCCCAGTAAAATCCATTCCGAAAGAGTCAAATCATATCCACATTACACCCGCGTCCTTAATACAGAGGGTTTGGATTTTCCAATGACAGTCAACAAAATTCATAAATTCGAAAAATTAAATAATATAAGTGTAAATGTTTATATGTTGGAGATGACTCAAAATGAAAAGAATGAATTCTTTAGCGTTCTACCTTGTAGGTTAACAGGTGAAAAATTGGAAAAACACGTCAACCTACTCATCATTCAAAATAAATATTTTCCAAAAATTAATGATTTTGAGCCGTTACCCAACATTGAAAATGAGATTGAAATTTCATATCATTATTGCTTGATAAAGGATCTATCTAGGTTAGTGAGATCACAAATTAATAAACATGGGCATAAAATATTCATTTGCGATAGATGTTTGAACTATTTCCAGTCTCAGGAACGCTTGAGTGAACATTCAAGTGTGTGTGAAACAAAAAATGACTCAAAAATTTCATTCCCCAAATATGATCATGTTTCCTTCAGAAATCATATTCATAAACAAAAAGCACCATTCATCATATATGGGGATTTCGAATCAATTTTGAAAAAAATTCCTGGTGAGTTAACACATTTAAAAACTGTCAATTTCCAAGAGCATATTCCATTCAGCATTGGATTTTTATTCAAGTGTTCCTATGACGACTCGCTAATCTTTCACAAAAGCTACCGCGGCGAAGATTGTTTAGATTGGTTTGGAGATCAACTAAAAAATATTGAGAAATTTGTTGAAGATAAGACAAGAGTATGGCCAAAGAGTGTCACATTTGTGAGAAACCTTTTATTGACACAGATCAGATTGTTGTTGATCATGATCATTTCACAGGAGATATTAGAGGTTTTGCCCACTCAAATTGTAATTTAAATTTCAAAAAACAATTCATTGTCCCCATTGTATTCCACAATCTCTCAGGTTACGATTCCCATTTCATCCTTAAAGCCATAGGAAGGGTGGAAAAATTCAGTATTCTTCCACTCAATAAAGAAAAATACATTTCCTTCACTCAGTATGATGATGAAACTAGCATAAAATTTAGATATATCGATTCACTACGATTTTTAAATGCATCTTTGAGTTCATTAGCATCCACATTGAAATTGGAGGATTTGATAAATCTAAATAGAGAATTTTCTTCATGTAATTCAAAACAGTCTGAATTATTAACACGTAAGGGGGTTTTTTGTTATGATTATGTTGATAACATGACTAGATTGGAAAAAACAAGTTTACCACCCAAAGAAATATTCTATTCAAAATTATATGATGAAAATATTAGTGATGAGGAGTATTCATATGCTCAAGAAGTATGGGATGAATTCAATATTCAGGATTTAGGTCAATACAGCGATCTGTATTTAAAAACAGATGTTTTGTTGTTGAGTGATGTTTTTGAAAACTTCAGAATCAATGCGCATAACATTTATGGTTTGGATCCAGCGTGGTATTACACTTTACCAGGTTATACTTGAGATTGTATGCTGAAATATACAAAATGTGAGCTGAGGCTGTTGAAAGACATTGATCAAATTATGTTTATTGAAAAGGGTTTGAGAGGGGGAATATCAATGTGCTCAAATAGGTATGCTGAAGCAAATAATAAATACATGGCGAAATATGATGAATTCAAACCATCAAACTACCTACTCTACCTCGATGTGAATAATCTTTATGGGTGGGCAATGATTCAACATCTACCATACGATGGATTCGGGTGGGTTGATCCCATTGATTTACCAAATTTCGATGTTACTTTAATCGAGGATGATGCTCCAGAGGGTTATATTTTGGAGGTGGATTTGGAATACCCTGAAACACTTCACGACTCCAAAGTCCAAATTTCCAAAACTATTAACAACTCTTCACAACAAAACAAAATATGTTATTCATTACCGCAATTTAAAGCAAGCTGTGAGTAATGGTGTCAAAATTACGCAAATACATAGAATTTTAAAATTCAAGCAAAGTTCTTGGTTAAAGGCATACATCGAACTAAACACTTAACTTCTATCAAAAGCCACTAACGATTTCAGCAAAAATCTCTTCAAGTTAATGAATAATGCTCTATTTGGTAAAACAATGGCAAACATTCGAAAACATCGTATTGTGAAATTGGTTAATAAATGGGAGGGTCGATATGGTGCCAACAATCTGATTTCCAATGCAGCATTTCATAATTTAACAATTTTCGCCGAAGATCTGGTGGCTATAGAAATGAAGAAAACAAATCTCATTTTCAATAAACCACTTTACATTGGTATGTGTATTTTAGACATTTCAAAGATTGTAATGTAAGATTTTCATTATAATATCATGCTAAAAAAATCTCTTTCTAAAAAACCCAAGCTTCTGTATACGGACACGGACAGTTTCATTTACGATATTGAGTGCATTGATGTGTATGAGGAGCTCATCAAAAAAGATCTTTCCAAATTCGACACCAGCGATTATCCCCCAGATAACGTTTATCAGATTCCATTAGTAAATAAAAAAGTTTTGGGGTTAATAAAGGATGAAGCAAATGGTAAAATTATGACACATTTTGTGGGGTTGAGGTCAAAAATGTATTCATATAAAATTCAAGGTGTTCAAAAATGTATGAAAAAAGCAAAAGGTGTAAAGTCTTGTATTGTCAAGAACAAAAATACTTTTGATGATTATGTAAAATGCTTCGAAGAAAATGTTGAAAAAATTGTTAACCAATGCACAATCCGCTCAGTAAAGCATTCCGTTTATAGCACTGAACAAACTAAATTAGCCCTAAATGCCCTAGATGATAAACGCTGTTTGATTGATAATAGTCACGACACCCTCCCATGGGGCCACTATAGTTTACAAGATATTGTTAATAATTGATGAAATAAAACATTTTTATGATCACATTTTTTTATTCATCTCAATTTTCATCATAAGGAACCGGCGGCGGCGGTCTCATAAAATTAGCGGCTCGCATGTCCGCAAATGAACAGCCATTTTCTCGTTTGTCGGAAAATAATGGTGCGGTCTGTTGGGACATTGGAGCCATGATGGATTCTGGGCTCGACATATGACATGATCGAGAACCAAAAGTAACGTTGTGAGTGTCATCATGACTAGAACTATAACAATAACGGGAAATACTTCTGTGTTGAAAGCAGAATTCAATCCACCTATATTTTTGGATGAAAATAAAGAATATTTTTTGGGGTTGGCTGATTTTGAATCGTTTATGAGTATACCTAACATACAACCGGGTAGCAATAAAATATATGTAGCGGATAAAGTTATCACAATTCCAGAAGGAACTTACGATTTAAAAGATATTGAAACGTATATTAATTATGTAATTGATGACATTTTTGGAGAAAAAGTTGGGTTTAAGATGAAAGCAAACCCCAATACATTAAAATGTCAGCTTTATTGCACAAAGGAAATAGATTTCACACCAAATGACTCCATAGCGTAAATATTGGGTTTTAAGAAACGAAAAATTGCATCAAATGAATTATCTGAATCGGACGAAGTTGTTAATATATTTAAAGTTAATGCAATTTGTGTTGATTGCGACATTTGCATTGGATCATAAAGTAATGGTCTACCCGTTCATATAATTCATCAGTTTTTTCCATCTATTCCTCCGGGGTATAAAATAGTGGAATCACCATTACCAATACTTTATTTCCCCATCAGCGTCAAGACAATCAACAACATCACTGTTAAAATAGAAGACGGTGATTTGATTAAATTCCGAAACGAGACCATAACAGTTCGATAACATCCTATTTCCCATACTTTGATGATGATACTTTTCGCTTACTTGCTCCAATTGTAGCTTTTCTGCAATGCTACAGACCCAATGATAAAAGAAAATTTCAAAAATTGTGTTGGTGAACGAAAGCTTTTATGTATAGCTTTCTTAGCAAAAAAAGAGAATCATCCAAATAAATTTCCCTGTTTGTGTTAAGACAAGCAATGTTTTATTTTACAAGCATTTTATTCATCAATAACACATCGGACGCGTGTCTCTTTATCAGTCAACCACAACCTTGAATTTAGCGCTATAGTTGCTATATGTACTTTATAGATAAATTAAAACTATGAATTCATAGGAATTTTACTTACAATTTGTCTCAGTAACATTCTAAGTTGTTCAGATAAAGATATCATGGGACACTCTATACCAAATGTATTGAACTCCAATTTACCAGAATTTTGTAGGGAATTTTCAAATTCATTATATTCAAAAAAGCGACCATCTTGAATGAAGTATAACAATCCATTCACATATCGAAAAACTGTAGTCAATAATGGTGGTATACCATTAAAATGTATTGATGTGTAGCCAAAGGACTCTGGCTGTAGAGTACACTCATCGAAAAGTTATTATCATCATAAAAAAAGATGGTTTTTCCAGAATAGGTATTGACTGCTCCAAGTAACTTTCTACCATCCACAAATGGTTCAAATCTTTTTGTTATATTGATTCGGTCAATAAATCTAAATCTATCCTCGCTAAGTATATATAAATAATCATTTATAACTACAGCTATCTGTCCCGATGGTCTTTTATACACAGCTGTTAGTTTTTCAAACGGTGGCACGAATTTAAGTAGCAGACGAATCGGTAGAGCTTTTGAGGTGAACATTTTTTATTTCAAACTCATTATCCACAATTTTTCCCTATAAAAAATATATAAATGCTGATTGTGTATAAGATATAACAATTGACTTGGATCGGCATCACAAAATATCATAGATTTGAGAATTTTTTAGATTTGAAGCATTAATTTGAGTTGTTACAGGTAGTTGGTTTATTGGTGGTTGTGGTGGTGGTGGTGGAGGACTTGTTAGAACTTGCTTTCTCACACCATATAAGTTTTGTATGCCTTTGATATCATCTTGATTCAGAGCAGTTTTTCCATACAATGGAAACATAAGTGAACTATTATCCAATGAATGACCTAAAACTAAGACGTGACCAATTTCATGTGCCAAACTTGATAAAAAGTTTAGCTGATTGTCGGGTATTTCTCCATCAAGTCCATAGTACCAATTTTCACTGGAATCCATATGAATTTCACGACAATGATTGTCTTGTGGTGGGAAAGCGTGTGCCAAAACTTTACCGGAACCATCAAATGGGAAGTCGCAATGACCACTCATACATCTTCGATTATTACAATGATTGAATGATGCAAATGAAATAATTATATCTGGATTTATGGCATTCCTCTCAAATGTCAAATTTGCATGTTCAGACCACATTGCAAATGCTCTCTCAATCACAGTATTTACATCTTGTGCGAGTGTTGTTCGACTGTAGTACCATTTCAAAACGTGTTTATTCCAAGCGTTTTTCAGTATAAATGACTCTGGATAATCACTCATACCACATCTCGGTCTGCTCATAAACTCTAATGTTTCATTATTTTCAGCACCATCAACCGGTTCTCCTGAAATTGCACCAATGCATCTGTTTGTAATGCATTCTCCATAGGTGTATAATATCCATATCTTATCAGATACTCTGTAATATTAACTTCAGCTGTGGTGAGGAGAAAGCACATCAAAATCATTAGATGTTTCATTGTCGCCCGTTATCGCTAAACTGATTAAAATTCACAATTCAAACCCCTTTTATAAAGTTTTTTTATTCAAATAATGTTTTGATACAAATATGACAGGCGAGTTTATTATGTACAATACGGATCCTCATCATCGATTCCAGAATCATCTTCATCTGATGTGTCATTGTCAATTTTTATACTAATGGATATATTGTGGCAATATTTATCTAATTCACCCAACAGGTATTATTTTTTTAAATTCAGCTACTTTTCAATGTGAATCATCTTTATATGATTGAATTAAACAAAACCTGTCTTGTTGAAAACCACAAAGCAAACCGATCCGGAATTTATACCTGAAATTTTATAATCAGTGAACTAATACTGCAGGCTACATTTGTTCATTTTATTTTCATATAACCACAATTGCTTATGAGATGTTTTTGTTAATGTTTTGTGTTGTTTTGTCTTGTTTTCTTGTTTTCTTGTGTTCTTGTGTTCTTGTGTTCTTGTTTTCTTGTTTTCTTGTTTTCTTGTTTTCTTGTGTTTTTGTGTTCTTGTGTTCTTGTTTTCTTGTTTTCTTGTTTTCTTGTTTTCTTGTTTTCTTGTTGTCTTGTTTTCTTGTGTTCTTGTGTTCTTGTGTTCTTGTTTTCTTGTTTTCTTGTTTTCTTGTTTTCTTGTGTTCTTGTGTTCTTGTGTTTTTGTGTTCTTGTTTTCTTGTTTTCTTGTTCTCTTGTTTTCTTGTTTTCTTGTTTTCTTGTTTTCTTGTGTTCTTGTTTTCTTGTTCTCTTGTTTTCTTGTTTTCTTGTTTTCTTGTGTTCTTGTTTTCTTGTGTTCTTGTGTTCTTGTTTTCTTGTTTTCTTGTGTTCTTGTTTTCTTGTGTTCTTGTGTTCTTGTGTTCTTGTGTTCTTGTGTTCTTGTTTTCTTGTGTTCTTGTGTTCTTGTTTTCTTGTTTTCTTGTTTTCTTGTGTTCTTGTGTTCTTGTTTTCTTGTTTTCTTGTTTTCCTGTGTTCTTGTTTTCTTGTTTTCTTGTTTTCTTGTTTTCTTGTTTTCTTGTGTTCTTGTTTTCTTGTTTTCTTGTTTTCTTGTGTTCTTGTGTTTTTGTTTTCTGGTTTTCTTGTGTTCTTGTTTTCTTGTTTTCTTGTTTTCTTGTGTTCTTGTGTTCTTGTATTCTTGTTTTCTTGTTTTCTTGTGTTCTTGTGTTCTTGTGTTCTTGTTTTCTTGTTTTCTTGTGTTCTTGTTTTCTTGTTTTCTTGTGTTCTTGTTTTCTTGTTTTCTTGTGTTCTTGTGTTCTTGTGTTCTTGTGTTCTTGTGTTCTTGTGTTCTTGTGTTCTTGTGTTCTTGTGTTCTTGTGTTCTTGTGTTCTTGTTGTCTTGTTTTCTTGTGTTCTTGTGTCCTTGTTTTCTTGTTTTCTTGTGTTCTTGTATTCTTGTTTTCTTGTTTTCTTGTTTTCTTGTTTTCTTGTGTTCTTGTTTTCTTGTTTTCTTGTTTTCTTGTTTTCTTGTGTTCTTGTTTTCTTGTTTTCTTGTTTTCTTGTGTTCTTGTGTTCTTGTGTTCTTGTGTTCTTGTGTTCTTGTTTTCTTGTTTTCTTGTTTTCTTGTGTTCTTGTTTTCATGTTTTCATGTTTTCTTGTTTTCTTGTGTTCTTGTTTTCTTGTGTTCTTGTATTCTTGTTTTCTTGTTTTCTTGTTTTCTTGTTTTCTTGTTTTCTTGTTTTCTTGTTTTCTTGTGTTCTTGTGTTCTTGTTTTCTTGTTTTCTTGTTTTCTTGTTTTCTTGTGTTCTTGTTTTCTTGGGTTCTTGTGTTCTTGTGTTCTTGTGTTCTTGTGTTCTTGTGTTCTTGTGTTCTTGAGCTCTTGAGTTCTTGAGTTCTTGTTTTCTTGTTTTCTTGTGTTCTTGTTTTCTTTTTTTCATGTTTTCTTGTTTTCTTGTTTTCTTGTTTTCTTGTTTTCTTGTTTTCTTGTTTTCTTGTTTTCTTGTTTTCTTGTTTTCTTGTTTTCTTGTTTTCTTGTAGTCTTGTGTTCTTGTGTTCTTGTGTTCTTGTGTTCTTGTTTTCTTGTGTTCTTGTTTTCATGTTTTCATGTTTTCTTGTTTTCTTGTTTTCTTGTTTTCTTGTGTTCTTGTGTTCTTGTTTTCTTGATTTCTTGCTGTTGTAGTTACTGAGACTTGTTATTGAGATAAGAAAACCACATTCATCCTAAATTTAGAACTGTTGATAAGAGGAGTGTGACGTTGATAAGGCTGTGGTTGGTGTGATAAGAAACCCACATCCTGTTCACTGTTGATTAAAACACCGCATTCAACCTGAATTTGGAACTGTTGATGAGAGTGTGACGTGAAAACCACATCCTGTCTACTGGTGATAAAAAAAAACACATTTGAGCTAAATTTAGAACTGTTGACCTGTTTGATACGAGTGTGTGACGTGAAAACCACATCCTGTTCACTGGTGATAAGAAAACCGCATTCAGGCTAAATTTAGAAGTGTTAATAAGAGGAGTGTGAAAACCACATCCTATTAACTGTTGATAAGAAAACCGCAGGCTGAGACTTGTTACTGATAAGAAAACCGCATTCAACCTGAATTTAGAACTGTTGTGGTTGGTGTGAAAACCACATCCTGTTCACTGTTGATAAGAAAACCGCAGGCTGAGACTTGTTGTTTTTGATAAGAAATCCGCATTCAACCTAAATTTAGAACTGTTGTGGTTGGTGTGAAAACCACATCCTGTTAACTGTTGATAAGAAAACCGCAGGCTGAGACTTGTTACTGATAAGAAAACCACATTCGAGCTAAATTTAGAACTGTTGTGGTTGGTGTGAAAACCACAACGATGATAACACTTACCCACAATATTCAATTTCTTCAAGGCTTGAATCATGAACTTTTTTTGTTCATAGAATGTAATGTCATTCCTTAGCTCCCTACTCCACACTCCCCACTCCCCACTCAAGACCCCCACCGAAGACCCCCACTAAAGTCCCCCACTCAAGACCCCCACTCAAGACCCCCACTTAAGACCCCCACTCAAGACCCCCACTCAAGACCTCCACTCAAGACCCTCACCGAAGACCCCCACTCAAGTCCCCCACTCAAGACCCCCACTTAAGACCCCCACTCAAGACCCGCACTTAAGACCCCCACCGAAGACCCCCACCCCAACCCCCACACAACACGCCGACGACGGATGACGTCACATCTCTGGCATTCACCATTTCATAGCAAATTTGGTCTAGAACCCCCTTTGCCCTAACTACTCGCGACACCAGTTCAATATGACAGTAGTTGTCACAATTTATAATTTACCTGTAACATACATCAAAGGGAACTTGCCCTCTCAGTTACAGTCTCTCTTACTCTCAGTTACAGTCAAATAACAGAGCATGATGATGTTCCTTTGAAAAAATTTTTTGTCAATTGTTTAAGTTTTTGAATGTTATGTCAAGTTACATCTATGTGTTACCCTGGGGTATGTCCTGTTCATTCATGTTCTGATAACTCTCGTTTATGTATAACAATTCTATGAAGCCTGATGATGCAGTATCATGCTGCGAAACCGGTAGCTCAATTTAATCAATAAAAAGAAGTTTTTTGGAAAAATCAAGACTTTCAAACACCCCCTCCTTTTTCAACCGAATCCCAAAAATGGACAGAAAACTCCATGAATTAAAAAATATATTTATAACTGTTTTATAAATGTGTAACTTGGAACACCTTCACTCTTATTAGAGCTCTATAGCAGTAGTAAAGTAGCTTTAAAGTTGTTACATAGAACCCCTATAAACATTTTAATACGACAAAAATATTTTATAAAGTGGTCCTTTTTCGTGTTTATAAGTTTGTTATTAATGTCTATAAAATGACTATAAAAATATTTCTAGGAGCAAAATGTTTTACGAAACTGTTATAATATAACGGTCTATAAAATACTTATAATATACATATTTGTGTTACATGGGACCTACACTGCGGCCTGCGGCATAGTGCAATATTTATAATACCATCCTCTTTGTTTCAAAAACTTCGCAATCAACTAACTCAATATCACTTCAGACTTCAAACATTCAAATTGTTGCCAAGGATACGCGTTATGACGTCAAAAGTTTCCCGCGAGTAATAACCCCGAACCCATAACTATTGTATACATTTATTGAATAGTGCTGACTTAGAATAATTCCTGGTATGTAAGCAAAGTGTTACTTTTGAGTCCAACTTCCTATGTGTCAAAGCTACGGCTGTTCATGATCGTTCACTTAGTATTGAGCATCTAATTTGTAGTTTCTAAAAATAAAGTCTTTTTTAAAAGTCTATCGTGTCGTCTTGGAACTTAATTGGCGCTGCGAACAGGATTGTGTGATTCGGCCCTTTATCGGTTCACCGTTGTGCTGAAGTGATTTTCAAATCTTTGCACACAATTCGAATTTTCGGACATTGACTCAACTGTTCGGACTCAAAAACAGTGAAGTTCGGTTGGTGATACGTGGTCCACCGTGTTGTGAGAGACGTTTAATCCGACTTGAAGATTCCTGTCCATCCAGTTTGGCGACACCGAAGACAACCAGAAAGAAAAGGCATCCAGACTCGCCTCTATAGAACTTCTTTGGCGTGTACCTCTACAAAACAAGCTCTATGGGTCATCCCTTGATTGTCATGTAAGTAACTGCTGAATTGCCATTTTCATTTATTTTCTGTTTGTTAATGTGGGATAGATTGCGTGAAACTTTATTGAAAAAGAGACATAAATTGAGAAACATTCTTAAACCTTATCAGGATAATGATTCAGATTCAGTGGTTCAGAGACGGAAGAATTAAACGCAACTTTAACTAATTTAAATTTAGAAGATTCAAATAGTAATCTTGATTCAGAAGTAATAACTGATTCAAATTTCATAATGGAAAACGTTAGATTTCACACAACTCTTTTGCCAAGTTTCAATGGAAACCAAAACCATTTAGAGAGTTTTATTATTTCCATTAATGAGCTCTACGAATTATACAGTGAGGACGTAAATAGCCCCCCCTCCTCTAACTTTTGAACGCATTAATATTTTTGGCTCAAATTATTATTGTCAAGAGGTTCAGGGACAGCATTTTGAAAATTTATTAAGATAATTTTGCATGATTTCGTTCTTAATATTATCTTTAGTATTGGGTTTTTTTGAAATTTTTCATTAAATACTGTTGTAGAAACAATCACTTATGTTATAGGTTCGTTTTTTCATTGTTAATAAAGTTCTTTTAAGAATTAGAGATAGTATTTTGACCCAAATAGTTTATTTTCGATATGGCGCCATTTCCTTAAAAAAATGCTAAGGACTTCAAACTTTGGGGGTGAAAAGAGAATGGGAGGACCTTTCAAATAAGGTATCACATGACCCCCTTTTCTATTTAATAGTTTGTTTCAAAATGGTGCCCAGCTGTCAGTTTGACAGTTGAAATTTTTTTTTTTGATGTCAAAACTTAGTAAAGCCTACCCTGAACAACACCTTCAAATTTGAGCCAAAAATATTAATGCGTTCAAAAGTTAGAGGGGGGGGGACTATTTACGTCCTCACTGTATAATAATCATAACAATGATGCGAGGAGAATTGTACTCGCCGCGATAAAGTCTAAACTCGTTGATGATGCACGAGAATTTCTTCTCACCAGACCTGATCTGAATACTTGGCCTTGTATAAGGGATGCACTTGGGCAAAAGTTTGGTGATCCCATAAACTATCAAATTCTAATGCAACAAATGCAGTATACTAAAATTAACAAAAACGAAAATATGCTTGAATTTGTAGAAAGATTAAAAACCATAATTCAAAGAATATTTTCAAAAATTCAATGCGAAGTATTAGATGCGAATTCTAAAACTCTCTTGATAAACCAGGTTCATAAAACTGCAGTATTAATCTTAACAGCAAATTCACCTCAAACATTAAAAACTATGTTGATGTTGTCAGATCCAAATACACTCGATGATGCCTTAGCGCATGTCATAAACTTCAATATGATTGAATCACAAGTAAATTTTACAAATAATTCAACTTTGCATACCGGTCAAGCTTTCAACAATCCTTCGAATAATACAAATTTTAATAATAGACCTAACTTCAAGACATTACCACCTATTCCTCCTATGAGATTTCCTACCCAACCTAGACCTAATTTTGTGAATACCAATCGAAATGCTAGACCTAATTCTTCAAATCAACAAAATTTTAATAGAAATGTTTTTGCTCCATCTCAAAATAATAATCGATCCAACAGTTTTGATCGACCAACCCCTATGTCAGTCTCTACGGCTGGTCCCTCCAGAAAAATTCCTCAACAGAATTTACCTTATAGGCAATCAAACTTTTTCCAACCAAGCGGAAGCAAAAACTTTTCTCATGAAGAACTTACCAATTTAGAAACATACCCTGATCATTATCAAGATCAATCGCAACAATCAAACAGTTATACAAATTATGTCAATAATCAAGATCCTAATTGTGTAGATAACATAGCAAATGTTAATGATAATGAAAACTCCTCGTTTGAGACAAATTTGCCAAATCATAATGAATACACAGAATATGAAAACGAAATTTCCGATTCAGAAAATTTCCGTATAGACACGAAAAATCAACCATTGACTTTAACAACTTAGCTCAAAAAATCGAACTTCCTTACTTCTACCTTCCAAAAAAACAAATCACGATTCTTATAGATTCTGGTGCCTCTGATTCAATAATTTCACCATCTATAGCAAATAGTATACAAGGGGGCTTCTGGCTCACCGGCCAATCAGCGCTCAAGTGGGCGAGGCATATTTTTGACTTTTCCCTAGATTTTAGGGAATTTTTGATGAATCTGGCAACGTCGCTCGAAAACTGGTCATCTGGCAACGTCGCTAGATCTCGATCTTGACATTTGACAGTTGACATAACGCTTCGATCTTGACAGCTTTGACAGATGACAGCTTTGACAGATGGCAGTTGACAGGGGATTTTTTATAGCTTGGTTCCTGGGATCGAGATGGGGGGTGTGGAGGTTAGATTTTATTACCAAAGTCTGAAAAAAGATTTTCCGATAGCGAGATTGGAACCCATAACCTTTGGATTTGTACGTGACAGTCTAAACCAATACGCTAACAAGGTGCCTTAAATAGAATGTAGATTTGTGGTTCAGTTGCTACCCCGATGATCCAAAGCCTGAAAAAAATCCGCGATAGCGAGAATTGAACTCACGTCCTTTGGATTTGTATGTGATAGTCTTAACCACCTACGCCACCTAGTCATAGGGAATTTATATAGATTTTAGATACCGTTTCGGTGTGTTTTGGTCTTGTTTTAAATTGTGTGGTTTCGGTGTGGGGGAATTCGAGCCCCCCTGCTCGTGGAGCAAGATTGGGATGGGGGAACAGGAATTGCGAATCGATGATGCTGTGTATGACGTCATAGGGTTGCCTGTTGAATGATTCCCACTCATCGGTGTTTTGTTAGGGGGAATTCGGGCCCCCCTGCTCGTGGATTGGGATGGGGGGACGGGGGTATTGGGAATTCAGGTTTTAGGCTACTCTACTTTTGGTCTTCATATTTATTGAGAACGAGAATGAGTGAATTTGCAGAACGAATTAACAAGTTCTATAAACGTTTGGATTTAAGATGGGGGGACGGGGGTATTGGGAATTCAGGTTTTAGGCCTTTGTAGTTGTTGAGTTGAGATGGCTCAAGAGTGACATTGAATGGTCTAAACGAAAAAAGTCTATGATTCAAACCTTTGAGAAATTGAATCTTACACAGAATTTTCAAAGACCACAAATGAAAAATAATTTTCAAAGACAAAATTTTGGATTTAAGATGGGGGGACGGTGGTATTGGGAATTCAGGTTTTAGGCCTTTGTAGTTGTTGAGATGGCGCTTCGATTCTTTGATCGTTTGCTATTAGAATGATTGGATGACGTTGCTGAGCTGCGATTTTTAATGGCGTTTGAAGCAGGAATTGCGAATCGATGATGCTGTGTATGACGTCATAGGGTTGCCTGTTGAATGATTCCCACTAGAAAGGTGTTTGGTGCGTACTATTTGATTCTTTAATCGTTTGCTATAAGAATGATTAGATGGCGTTAATGAGCTGCGTTTTTTTTTTGATGGAACACCCTGTTAGAATGATTAGATGGCGTTCGTGAGCTGCGATGGAGATGTAGATTTCTTCATAGTTTTTTGAGCTAATCGTTGATGACGCGTACTATTGATTCAATATTTGAAAAAAAGCATAATTTATTTACGAATGAGGAGATTTTAGATTCAAAATTGAAAAACAAACATAGTCACTATAATATTTGGAAAAATTTTAGATTCAAAAAATTGAAAAACAGACATACTCACCATATTCCCATTGCATATCCAATCGAATAAATTAAACACATAAAGACACTTCAAAAAATCATATATTTTCAGGAATACAGATTCTATCCAAAGTAGATAATCGCAGGTACTTGAGGAACATAGGGTACATAAAAAATTACTTTTACGATGATACAAGAACTAATAATTGATCTTTTCATATAAAGATTGATAGCTCCTTGACTTTGAACTCTTGTGCCAAATTGAAGCCCTGCATTGCGATGATCTTCATGATGGATAGGTTCTAGAAAAAATCAAACAAAAATGAGATAATTTTGAAAATGATAAATGATGTTCATTGAAAAATTATCAAAATTAAAAAAAAACTTAAATTTTAGATACACTAACTCGATTATGTCTTATTACGACGTTATGCTGTTGAATCAATTGACTAATTTCGTTCGACCACATTTCAAATTCTTCAAAAATAAAATTATATTTGCAGTTTTTCAGCAAGTTTAACATGGTTAAAAAAAATATAACCACCTTAAACTAGTTGCTGTCGGCTGCTGGGTGCTTAACGAGCTCAAACAGGGTCTGCGGATTAGGCTTTCTGACGTCCTTCAACCCCCAAAAGACAAGAGCATACTCCCCTCCAGCAAGATCTTCGAGGTTCTTTTCCAAAATTGATGTCACTCGTTTTGGGAGAAAGACAACGCTCTCTTCCAATTCCAGGAGTAAGCACTCCCCGAATACGCCATTGGTTTTTCTCCCAGCAACAATTTGTTGAGGGATGTTTAGCGGAAGGTTTTGAAGCTTCTTCACAGGCTTGTCGTTTTGGGTCAAGCACACCGCATTAACAGTAGAAAGGTACATGCTATGATAACAAACAAATTCTTTAAAATAATTATTTTTTAAAAAAGTATTCACCTACCTTTTATATAACGCTCTTAACACACCTCCTCAGACACAATGATGACAGATGTTGTTTTTAAAACGACCAAGGCTTTGAATAGACTGAACTAATAGGAACACACATCCTTTGTCGTTCCAAACCAGATTGCAAACCATGCAATTTATTAATATAACAATGACCACATCGGTTACAAGAGATTCGATAAACAATGGTGCCTTGTTTTCTGTAATTCCACTGCAAAATGCATCTATTAGCACCTCGAAACATCGAAAAACATACTCATTTTCGTAAATTTTATTCAAATCATCAATAATTTTATTGAGTTCATACGAGGGTTCATAGTACATTATTTCCTTCAAACATTGGGGTTCTATGCATGCAGATCTGCTATAAAGAGATTAAATAACCTTGACAATATTGATCTGTTCAATCTGATCTTCAAGTAATTCGTGAAGAATGCCAAGAACAGTTTCAAATCTTGTAATATAGCGCGTACGCTTCATCGTTTGCTATTGGAATTAGACGTTTGAAGCGCATATCCAATCGATGACGCTGTGTATGACGTCATAAGGTTGCTTGTTGTGGAAAATGATTCCCACTCAAAGAACAGTCTGTTCATGGCTTTCCTGCGGTTACGTCATACTTTTCCGTCTCTCTCTAACACATTGAAAAAAAAATCACGTACGTCTGGACGAGGGTCTTTCGGATCAATTTCACAAATGTCACATGTGGAGCGATCAATCTACGACACACTGCCAAACGTCAAATACTGTGACGATTTAATTCTTTAAACGTTTGCTAGAAGAATGGTTAGATGGCGTTGGTGAGCTGCGATGGAGATGTAGATTTCTTCATAGTTGTTTGAGTTACGCGTACGCTTCGATTCTTTGATCTTTTGCTAATAGAATTAGATGGCGCTGTCTCATGGTGACTTCATATGGTTACCTGTTGTGGTAGATGATTGAGATGTAGATTTTTTCATAGTTTTTGAGCTAGTCGTTGATATAGATTTTGCGTACTATTGATTCAATACTTGAAAAAGAAAACATTTATATTGTTACGAATGAGGAGATTTTAAATTCAAAATTGCAAAAACATACTCACCAACGACTTAATACTCAACATATTCCCATTGCATATAGTGTCCAAAAGGAAGAGTATCAAAGGTATTCTCTTGCAGAAATCTTTTATCATCGTTGACACTCAACGCAACTTTAGTTTGCTCAATGCTGTAGACATTGTGAGCATTGGAATTGCAAAAACATACTCACCAACGACTTAATACTCAACATATTCCCATTGCATATCCGTCAGATTTCTTCATAGTTTTTAAGCTAATCGTTGATATAGATTTCGGATACTATCGATTCAATATCTGAAAAAAGCAACATTTATATTGTTAGGAATGAGGAGATTTTAGATTCAAAATTGAAAAAACAGAATACTCACCATATTCCCATTGCATATCCAATCAAATAAATTAAACACACAAAAACACTTCAAAAATCATATATTTTCAGGAATACAGATTATGTACATACATTATTGTTGTTATGTACTGGTATGTACTTGAGAAACATATGACAAAAAATTAATACTACGATAGTACAAAAACTAATTATATAATCCTACAATAATTCATGATATTTACAGATTAAAGTTATTTACCCAGAGAGTCTTGAAGCTCGAAATGTAAGGAAATTGTTCTGTCAATATTCTTCATGGCAGCCTTGTTTATACTCAGAATTCTTTCACATATTGTGTATTGATATTACATTGAATATCTCGAAGTATAGGTGTTTTTCAATTATTTTTACCACATTATCCTTTCAAATAATACAGGATATCTCAAAAAAAAAGTCGATAAATGATATAAAACCACTTATACCCCTTTTCACTCATTCAAATAGTCATAATGACAACGAAAATGTTTGAGTTAATCATACACAACATTACATTCAATTTTATAAATGAAACTATCCGTGTCTGTATACAGAAGCTTAGGTTTTCCAGAAAAAGATTTCTTAAGCATGAAATTATAATGAAAATCACAGGTACATTGTAATTTTTGAAATGTTCAAAGTACACATACCGATGTAAAGGGGTTTATTGAAAATGAGATTTGTTTTTTCATTTCTATAGTCACCAGATCTTCAGCAAAAATTGTTAGGTTATGAAATACTGCACTGGAAATCAGATTGCTTGCATCATATCGACCCTCCCACTTCAGAGTCTACAATTTCATAAATGAGAGAATCAGTATCTGTGTGTGTGTGTGTGTAAAGAACAGTACAATTTTGAAAGCGATTTTTCATGTAGGCATCCATAATGAAAGTTGTAGAGATAGTAGTTTTAACCAAATCTAAAATACACATTCTAACATAAATAGGCTTGTTGAAATAAACCTCCGATTTAGCCAGTTCTATAATTACCAGGTTTTCGCTAATTGAAAAAGGCCAAAGGGGTCAAATATAACGTTGTGAAAAATAAATTTCAGTATTGTCTCTGGGTAAATAACTTTAATCGATGTGCCGACTGTGCAAACTTCAGTTGAATCACCGTTCAGCCGACCAAACCTTGTAGATAGTGAGAATAAACTAAAGAACTCACCAAATGGGGTCACGTTGAAACAAAATAAACGCATCATCCATAAATCTATTATTGACGTGTTTATGAATCAAATTAGTTATTAAACCGGTTGATACTCTTCTTTCGAAGCAATTATAAATTTTTTCCCATTGAACCTTATTGTTTAATTTTGATTCTTCAACTAACCCCATCCCAACTCGCTTATTTTTCAAAATCAATAATTGCCCTCTAATAACTTTAAGATGTTGCAAATTGGTCTGAATCAATCGAAGAATGTTTCTGGGTAAATTATCATGTAACACTAATTATCAAAGTTACAGAATAACCTACTTATTCTACGAATCCAATGACTTGTCGTTCTCTCACAAGGCTCGTCGAACAGAAATTTCTTCATTTTCTGTTTTTTTCAACAACACCTTTTATGAGAAAGACATATTGGTTGAAAAAATAATCAACTTACAACTATTCAACGCCGTTGATTTGGTGCTGGTTTCAACTCAATTTGGGAGGATGAACTTGTGTGATGTTCTGTGTGTAGCCCTCTGATTTCGAAGGTGTGAAATAGCTTAGCAGGTGATTGTCGGCTATAATCCTTCTAGGCAGGAACAACACACCTCCAATTGTAGTAGAATAACCACCAAATCCGGTTTGTGGTTTTCTGAAAGACAGTAAGTGTTGTTTACTTGAATATAAAATAAAAACGAAATGTGCATTGATGAAATATCCTCAAAATTTGAAAAACGTGTTTATTTTTACCTGATTTAATTTCAAACGATGGATTTTCAGTTGAAGTTCGAATTGATATTGTTTCTTCGAAAAGTTTCGCAATCAACTTTTCGAGAGGAACCAACTCCGGTTGCTTTGTGGATTTCTGTAAAACATTTTATGTTTAATGCGATTACATAAAAATTAAAATTGTAAAATAGTCAAGTACTCCACATCATTCAAAGATTAATTGAAGCCCTACATTGCTATCATCTAGAAAAGATCAAACAAAAAATAAGATAATTTTTAAAATGATACTAACCACAGTACTACAAAAAACCTACAGGCATCTCCTCTCCACAGTACTAACTGCTAAGTCTGGTCTGCGCTGCTGAAAGCTTAACCTGGATTGGTTGGGTGTATCGTTGTGGAAGAAAAACCATATTTTTCTCCAATTCCACTAGAGGTACATCATCAAATTTGGATAGAACTATACACATTCCAATAATAGGATTTATTTGTGTAAGATTCATTTTCTAAAAATGATAAGGTGAAACACTATATAGTTGAATGGAGAGTCAACTTACCAATGCAACAGCCACTAACAATCAAAGAGAACTAGTTTTTCAACTATTCTTACGACGATGTTGAATGCTTTGAATGAATTAAAACTATAGTTCACTCAATAGAAACACATCCTTGTTGTTCGAAGCAAAACGCATACCCTGCAATTATCATTCTAACAATGAAAGCTTCTCCCCATGGATCGAAATGTGTGTGTGTGTAAAGAGATTCAAAGTACTGACAATGGGACATTGTTCTTGTGATTTCACTGCAAAATGCCTCTATAAGCACATCGAAATAATAAAACATACTATTTTTGATAAATTTTACTCAAATCACCAATAATTTAATGGGGAACTTGCATAAATTTTTTTTTATTGGTGAATTTGAGAGCCCATGAAAAATAAAGATACCCATATTTTTTCTTTTTGTTGTAAGTCAAAAATTGACGGAGATATAACTCTTTGAAGTGTGCCAAAATTGCAATGTTATGACGTCATAACATCCATATCGATCATGAGAACATGGAATTACTCTGAGGTGTCTCCAACATGTTCAAGGTGTCTCTGAGTAATCTCCGTGATGGCTCTGAGATGTCTCCGTGATGTCTCTGAGATGTCTCCATGATGTCTCTGAGTTGTCGCAAGAGTGTTTTAGATGTCTCTTGTCTTTGAGTGTCTCTGAGCTGTCTCCGTGATGTCTCTGAGTTGTCGCAAGAGTGTTTTAGATGTCTCTCGTCTTTGAGTGTCTCTGAGTTGTCTCCGTGATGTCTCTGAGTTGTCGCAAGAGTGTTTCAGATGTCTCTGAGTTGTCTTTGAGATGTCTCTGAGTTGTCTCTAACTCTTTGAAGTGTGCCAAAATTGCAATGTTATGACGTCATAACATCCATATCGATCATGAGGACATGGAATTACTCTGAGGTGTCTACAACATGTTCAAGGTGTCTCTGACTTATCTCCGTGATGGCTCTGAGATGTCTCCGTGATGTCTCCGTGATGTCTCTGAGATGTCTCCATGATGTCTCTGAGTTGTCGCAAGAGTGTTTTAGATGTCTCTTGTCTTTAAGTGTCTCTGAGTTGTCTCCGTGATGTCTCTGAGTTGTCGCAAGTGTTTTAGATGTCTCTCGTCTTTGAGTGTCTCTGAGTTGTCTCCGTGATGTCTCTGAGTTGTCGCAAGAGTGTTTTAGATGTCTCTGAGATGTCTCTGAGTTGTCTCCGTGATTTCTCTGAGATGTCTCTGTGATGTCTCTGAGTTGTCTCTGAGATGTCGCTGAGTTGTCGCAAGAGTGTTTTAGATGTCTCTGAGTTGTCTCTGAGATGTCTCTGAGTTGTCTCTGTAATGGCAAGAGTGTTCAAGATGTCTCTGAGTTGTCTCTGAGTTGTCTCTGTGATGTCTCTGGTGGTGGTGACTGCGAGTCGAGTGCCATTGCAAAGTTTCGGCTGATCAATGTAAAGAGATTGAAAGTACTTACAATGGGACATTGCTCTTGTGATTTCACTGCAAAATGCCAAAAGATATTAAAAGACGATCTTCATATTTCAGATCGAAATAAAGATGAAGACTTTGATACTACTGATTCTAACAACAGTAGCAGCGGCCCAGTACAAGATCGAATCCCTAGTCAACCCATTGCTACCAGTTTATCAAGGAAACAGCTACATACCCACACAGCACAGTATAGTTTCGGAAATATTTCAGAAATACTTCTTTGTAAGATAACAATATTTCCTATATATTTTGAAACATATTTGTAATATTGCTGAAACATATATATATGTGAAAATGTCGCATTTTGCAATGTTTCACAGACATTTCTGTGTAATGTTTCATGGACATTTCTGTGTAATGTTTCAGTAGGATTTTCTGGCAATATTCCATCCATATTGATATTACCAATTATAGGTCGGATTCTTAGGGTTCTGTTATCCTTTGAAAACAGTTTAAATTGATTGAAATTCCAAGTAAATTTCGACAAATGAAGAATTTCGGGATTCCGGATAACGAACGCATAAATCCGGACGAAAAAAATAATATGTTTTTGAGAAAAAAAAAGAAACTCCGTAATACATATTATATTATGAGTAATTTATTAATAAATGAAAAATATAAACAGCATTGAATAAAAATATACCGGGTGTTTGGTGGAGGGTCAGACTCCCACCAAGTTGGGCGTATAGAAAGTATTAATATCAAGTATAAAGTATTAATAAAATATCTATCTATAACGAGATCTATTTATACGGTCATCAAGTTTGGCTAACCCTTCGCCAAACACCCAATACCTATAATATAGATAAACATTTCAAGTCATGAAAAAACTCAGTATTCTGAATAAAATACAGAATAAATGATCACTTATGGAAAACTTTTAAAAAATCATTTCAACTGAACAATAAAATCATGTATATAATATAAAATAATGGAAATTTCCTTCATAAAAACGTTTTGGATACATAGGTACTAAAAAATTTCATGTCTCCATCGTTTTCTGGAAATCAAAATATATAACAGCAAAATTGGTTGTCCTGACATTTTAAACAATAACTTACTGTTCTATTGAGCTCCAAGGGTGCACTGACCACTGACCCAAACCTTTTATAACCTCATTTTTCCTTTCAAAAGCGGATAAACTGTTAGCACCCAAATGACAGATAATTAGGGATTTTAAATCATGATATAGAAAAGGCTCACCTCTTTATTGTCCATCATGGTATCGCTTTCTACAGTATATATTTGATTTTGAGGCACAATCACAGATCACAGGGCAATGGCGTCCTTTCCCACAAAAGTGTCCTTTTCTTACCAACACTCAAACACAGACAATAGACAATGACAAATGACAGAAACAGCGAGCAAAATATTTTTGCGGTTATAGTGGAGGCTTCGATCGATTTACCTGATCCCTTCAGAAAGTATAAAATCACGTGATATGGATCGACGTTGTTTATATATGTATCACGTGATATTTGTTATATTTGCTGAAGTCTGCTTGAAAAGACTCTTTTGACACTTGAGATTCTTGAGACTTGATGGGTGTTGCAAGGGCAGCCATAATGCTTTATTTGGACATTTGGAAACGAAATAGGAATAGGAAATAGCATGCAACCCCAATCTGCCCGATACTCGACACCATGGAGTTCTTGAGCTATATGTGTACTCTTGAAGATCAAAAAAATTGAAGAATGTATTGATTTGCTTGCCTTTTGTATAATAATATTCAATGTATTTCCATTTTATTTAAATTTGACTTTTATTATAATTTCTCAGAATACATAAAAAAATCAAACATTTCAGAAAGAGTTCTGAAATATTACGCATCAACCTTTTTGTAATATAACTTTAGTAATGTTACTGAAATATCGTTTTTGAAATATTGCAGATGATATGTGAGGGTAATGTTTCAGACATCTACCTTTTGTAGTGTAACATATATGAAAGGTTTGACATATTTCATAAATATTTCTGAACGATGTTGTGTTGTGTGGGTAGTAACAAACCATTATCATGTCTACTATCACGTCAATTTAACAAACATCAAGAATTGTTTAGAAGCAACCAAACACACACTTTTCCATATCAACAACACCCTAAGAAACTTCAACTCATCCTTGACTCAATTATTGGAAACAAGAACAGCTACTTTGATTGATCAAGCTGAAACAATCAATCAATTTGTCAACCATTATATGACACCAAGGAAAAGAATTAAAAGAGGATTATTCAACTTCATGGGAACAGCTCAAAAATACCTCTACGGAACTTTGGACGCTGATGATGAAGAACGCTATAACAACTATATATTAAGGTTCTTTAAGAAAATCAAGTTACCCTACAAAAAGACATCTCCTCAACACAAACAGTTGTTAAACAGTTAACCAAGGACATTGATAAGCAACTCAACAACATCAAAATTAATCAACAAAAATTACTAGCTCGTATTGATGACCTAGCAAGTCTAACTCAACCCATGACCACCGCAACATATTTTATCCTGTTACTTGATAATGTCGAGAATAATCTTCACACCTTGCATAATCTTCATACAAACGCGCAAACTGCGATTAATTTTGCTGAAATAAACATCCTGCATCACAGTATTTTCCAGTACGCAGAGCTAAGAAATATAATTGCCGACCTCGACCCAACAACTCGTATTCCCTTCAATAACATCATCAAATACTACGAAGTAGCTCACGCAGACGTCGTCATTAAGAATGACATCATTGTTTTCTACGTCGCGATACCTTTAATATCAAATATCCCATATATACTCTATCGTATATATCCAATACCGATTGAACACAAAATCTCCATTGTCAATAACCCTTATCTACTGAGATCAACTGACAAGTTCTACAACCTGAAAAAGGAAACAAGCATTAATGAATGATTTGGAATTGAGTACAATCCATAAAAATTTAAAATTTCGACAGTTGACATGGTTAAAATCGTATATTGAACATAACAATAAATTAAGAACTAACGCGACAACAACATTTGATACAAATCTCTTCAAACTATACAATAATGCTGTTTTTGGTAAAACGATGGAGAACATCGAATTAAATTATGTACCATTTAACCGATAAAATTTACGAGTATGTTCTATTATTTCGATATGCTTGCATATTGCAGTGGAACAAGACACCATTGTTCTCTGAATCTCTTTACACATATTCCGATGTGAACAAGCATTAATTGTCGTCTAGCTGTCTACTTTGAGTGGGAATCATTTTCCACAACAGGTAATCCTATGACATCATATACAAAGCGCTCCGTCAATACTTTTTTGAAATGTGGTCGAACAAAATTAGTCAATTGATTCAACAGCATAACGTCGTAATAAGACATAATCGGGTCAGTGTATCTGAAATTTAAGTTTTTTTTTTAATTTTGATAATTTTTCAATGAACATCATTTATCATTTTCAAAATTATCTTATTTTTGTTTGATTTTTTCTAGAACCTATCCATCATGAAGATCATCGCAATGCAGGGCTTCAATTTGGCACAAGAGTTCAAAGTCAAGAAGCTATCAATCTTTATATGAAAAGATCAATTATTAGTTCTTGTATCATCGTAAAAGTAATTTTTTATGTACCCTATGTTCCTCAAGTACCTGCGATTATCTACTTTGGATAGAATCTGTATTCCTGAAAATATATGATTTTTTGAAGTGTCTTTATGTGTTTAATTTATTCGATTGGATATGCAATGGGAATATGGTGAGTATGTCTGTTTTTCAATTCATGGGTATATGGTGAGTATGTCTGTTTTCAATTTTTTGAATCTAAAATTTTTCCAAATATTATAGTGACTATGTTTGTTTTTCAATTTTGAATTTAAAATCTCCTCATTCGTAAATAAATTATGCTTTTTTTCAAATATTGAATCAATAGTACGCGTCATCAACGATTAGCTCAAAAAACTATGAAGAAATCTACATCTCCATCGCAGCTCACCAACGCCATCTTATCATTCTAACAGGGTGTTCCATAAAAAAAAAACGCATCTCATCAACGCCATCTAATCATTCTTATAGCAAACGATTGAAGAATCAAATAGTACGCACCAAACACCTGTCTAGTGGGAATCATTCAACAGGCAACCCTATGACGTCATACACAGCATCATCGATTCGCAATTCCTGCTTCAAACGCCATTAAGAATCGCAGCTCAGCAACGTCATCTAATCATTCTAATAGCAGACGATCAAAGAATCGAAGCGCCATCTCAACAACTACAAAGGCCTAAAACCTGAATTCCCAATACCCCCGTCCCCCCATCTTAAATCCAAAATTTTGTCTTTGAAAATTATTATTCATTTGTGGTCTTTGAAAATTCTGTGTAAGATTCAATTTCTCAAAGGTTTGAATCATAGACTTCTTTCGTTCATACCATTCAATGTCACTCTTGAGCCATCTCAACTCAACAACTACAAAGGCCTAAGACCTGAATTCCCAATACCCCCGTCCCCCCATCTTAAATCCAAACGTTTATAGAACTTGTTAATTCGTTCTGCAAGTTCACTCATTCTCGTTCTCAATAAATATGAAGACCAAAAGTAGAGTAGCCTAAAACCTGAATTCCCAATACCCCCGTCCCCTCATCCCAATCCACGAGCAAGGGGGCCCGAATTCCCCCTAACAAAACACCGATGAGTGGGAATCATTCAACAGGCAACCCTATGACGTCATACACAGCATCATCGATTCGAAATTCCTGTCCCTCCATCCCAAACTTCCTCCACGAGCAGGGGGGCTCGAATTCCCCCTAACAAAACACCGATGAGTGGGAATCATTCAACAGGCAACTTTATGACGTCATACACAGCATCATCGATTCGCAATTCCTGTCCCCCCATCCCAAACTTGCTCCACGAGCAGGGGGGCTCGAATTCCCCCACACCGAAACCATACAATTTAAAACAAGACCAAAACACACCGAAACGGTATCTAAAATCTATATAAATTCCTATGACTCAGGTGGCGTAGGTGGTTAAGACTATCACATACAAATCCAAAGGACGTGAGTTCAATTCTCGCTATCGCGGATTTTTTTCAGGCTTTGGATCATCGGGTTAGCAACTGAACCATAAATCTACATTCTATTTTAGGCACCTTGTTAGCGTATTGGTTTAGACTGTCACGTACAAATCCAAAGGATATGGGTTCCAATCTCGCTATCGGAAAATCTTTTTTCAGACTTTGGTAATAAAATCCAACCTTCACACCCCCCAATCCCCCCATCTCGATCCCAGGAACCAAGCTATAAAAAATCCCCTGTCAACTGCCATCTGTCAAAGCTGTCATCTGTCAGAGCTGTCAAGATCGAAGCGTTATGTCAACTGTCAAATGTCAAGATCGAGATCGAGCGACGTTGCGAGATGACCAGTTTTCGAGCGACGTTGCCAGATTCATCAAAAATTCCCTAAAATCTAGGGAAAAGTCAAAAATATGCCTCGCCCACTTGAGCGCTGATTGGCCGGTGGTCCAGAAGCCCCCTTGTTTATCTACTTATATCCGGATCAGATGTTTTTTGAACTGTTCGAAGTAGTAGCTTGTAAGAAAGTCCATAAAGAAAATAATAACTTGAAGATTCCCCTTTTAGATGAATTTGGCATAAAAGAGAAATTCTCAATGAGAATCCTCAACAGGCATAATGATTTTGACGCACTTATTGGTACTAAAGATTTGAAGAAATTGAATGCTCTTATAGATTATGACAAGAAAGTTTTGACTCTTCAAAACATCAAAATTCCATTTTCTTTAACTTATAATAAACCGTTACTGGAGCCTGTACGAAACCATCATATAAATTCACTCACCATTCCAGTAAACTATCAAAACGGCCTCGTTATTTTACCGTTTTTTCGAATAAATGACCATATAGTCCCTGACAGTTTAGTTGAAGTAAAACATGGCTTTCGCAAAATTCCAAACCCAACTCCTTCAGTCAACATAAATTTCCATCAAAGATTAAAAGTAATTCCTAAAGATCACTTCGATATAGTAAACCCTTCGTATAACTACCCCTCAAAATTCAACCCTACGACAGAGCTTCGACTTGAACATTTGACTCCTCTGGAAAAATCAAAAATCCTTCCCTTGTGTCATTAATACAAAGATATCATGTATCATGACAACTGCGACCTATCTTTCACTAGTCAAACAAAACACCACATAGGAACAACCAATGATCGTCCAATCTATGTAAAATCTTACAGACACCCCCCTCTCATGAATGCGGAAATCCAATCTCAAATTCAAAAGCTTTTGGACAATAAAATAATTCGTCCGTCCATCTCTCCATATTCTGCACCAGTCTGGATTGTTCCAAAAAAAACTGATGCCTCTGGCAAAAAGAAATTCCGCATGGTAATTAATTATCGTCGTCTAAATAAGGAAACTATTGAAGAAGTTTACTCTCTTTTCAGGATCGAAGAGATTCTCGACAACTTGGGCAAGTGCACATATTTCACTACCCTCGATCTTGCACAAGGTTTTCATCAAATTGAGATGGACCCAAAATCAGTGGATAAGACGGCATTTTCAGTAAACAACGGTCATTACGAATATCTCCGAATGCCTTTTGGATTAAAAAACGCCCCAGCCACCTTCCAACGTATGATGGACGAAGTCCTTAGGGAATATTTGTATAAATTCTGTTTCGTCTACATGGACGGTATTGTAATATTTTCCAAGTCTCTTTCAGAGCACATCGCTCATATCCGCCTCATTTTCAGAAAACTCCGCGCAGTCAACTTAAAAGTGCAACCCAATAAATCTGAGTTTCTTTGTGAGGAAGTTGCATTTTTAGGCCATGTTATCACCCCTGAGGGTATAAAACCAAATCCTTCCAAAATAGAAGCGATTCAGAGATATCTTATTCCTCGAACGCAGAACAAAATTGAATCATTTTTGGGATTAATAGGGTACTACCGACGATTCATCAAAAATTTCTCCAAGATAACTTTCCTCATAACTGAATGTCTTCGAAAGGGCTCTTCATTCAACATCAAAAACCTCGACTATAAAAACGCTGTCTCGAAATGCAAAGAACTAATTTCAAACTCCCCTGTTCTCCAATACCCTGACTTTTCGAAACCATTCAAACTCACAACAGATGCCTCTAACATCGCCATAGGAAGCGTATTACCCCAAAATGACCACCCTATCGCCTTCTATTCCCGTACTCTCAATACAGCAGAAAGAAATTACTCCACTATCGAGAAAGAACTTCTTTCTATAGTCGATTCGACAAAACATTTTCGTCCCTATCTCTATGGACAAAAATTCCAAATTGAAACTGATCACAACCCCCTGGTTTGGTTGTCCAAAATCAAGGAACCAAATTCTCGACTTACAAGATGGCGACTCAAATTAGAAGAATTCAATTTTGACATAAAATACAAAAAAGGTAAAGAAAATTTGGTAGCTGATGCCCTCTCCAGAATTCAAATTAATAACAACGAGATAAATGACACAGATTCAACAGCTCCTAACGCAGACAATACCATCGCCAATCTCGCAGACTTTGACCTAGCTGACTTTGTTCTCCACGAAAGATATAATGACGTCGTGCCACCGTCAAATCTCGAAAATTCAACGGCTCTAGAAAACCCTGAAATAAATGACAATGCTACAGACGTGACAGTACATTCTAATAATGACCCTCATGGAAAATTTCTACCCATATCTAAACTTCCGGTTAACTATGCATCAAACCGCTGAGTGACAGACTATGGGGAAAAATTTGAAGAAACTCTGACAAAGCCATTCAAAAAGAATCATCATTTCCTCCGAATCTCTAAAGTGGATCAACAAGAACATATCCTTAAAATTTTGAAAGAAGTAATCAGGCCCGATACCTCATTCACAGTTTTCATCAGAAACCCAGAATTAAAACTAGAATTCGAACGACTGGTTACTGCTAATTTGAACCCCTCAGCAAAGCTCATATCTTCTAACATATACCTCAACGATGTGTTGGATCCCAATCATCAAAAAGATATAATAATAAATTACCATCAAAACAACCATAACGGAATCACAGAAACGTACAATCACATAAAGCAAAAATACTATAGGCCGAAATTAAGAGACACAATAACGTCAATAATCAATAATTGCGAAATTTGTTTACAAAATAAGTACGAACGACACCCTTATCGAATTGGCTACAAGGGTCCCCTTCTTTCTGAGAAACCTTTCAAAACACTCCATATCGATATATTCCAATTCTCCAACTCCCAGTTCCTGACAATAATTGACTCATGAAAATAAGGATGCCCAAGCATACTTCATCCCAGACAGAAATGCCGTTAAAATTTTAAGTAAATTGAGGCACTACATTTCCCATCATAATACTCCCCAACAAATAATATCTGATCAAGGAACTGAATTCAGAGACAACCTATTCAAGGAATTCTGTCAACTCTTCTGTACAGACGTTCACTATACAACACCAGGAAATTCATCCTCCAATAGTCCAGTTGAACGCCTGCATTCTACCCTGCTTGAAAAATTACGTACCTTGAAGATGCAGAATCCTGAGGAAACTCCCCAAAATCTCATGACATCCGCAATCCTCATATACAATCAAAGTATCCATTCGACCACTGGCCACTCTCCGTTTTCTATTCTCTATGGCCCCTTCTTCAATGAACCTTCTTTCAATGACGATTTAACCCTTTTCGAACAATACAATGAAAACAGAAAAAAAGAAATGATCCCCTTCCATGAATCAATTTATAAAAAAGCGTATCAAAGGCAGTCAGATAACACACAAAAACAAAACAAAAATGTTGAACAAGCCCCCGAAATTGAACCCGGTCAAACAGTCTATAGGAAAAACACCTTGAGAAATAAAATGAACCCTCAGTTCATTCCGACAAAAGTAACAGGAAACGACAAAAACAAAGTTATAGGTATTTCAAAAAAGAAACCAATAACTACCCATATGAGAAAAATTAAAAGACCTAGGAAAAATCCTATCTCTTTACAGTTTCCTGATCCTGGCCCTTTAATCCTTCCTCCACCAGGCGAACCAGTGCCAAGCACTTCTGGTACGCAACCTTCCAAATAATGGGTATTACTCAGAGGACATATCACCCTCATTAGTAATTAATCATTATCATAGTACGTATATACCCTTTAACATTGAGCAAATCGAAATATCGTCATCGAATTTATTTAGTAATTTTAAAATAATCATAGAACCACTATTAAATAAGCAAAATAATGAGTTAGCACTTTTACAATTTCAACACATTTCTACATTAATGAACCAAACATATGACACCTATGCAAAGTTGAACACTTGCGATTTTATTCATTCAACCCGAAGAAAGCGAGGTTTAATAAACTTCCTTGGTAGTAGTATCAAGTTCATTACAGGAAATCTAGACAATGACGACTTAGAAAATTTTAATTGGAATTTGCAAACTTTGAAAAATAACGAAGTCAACGCCATGCATAAGATCAATGACTTTAGCTCGTTTGCAGGAAATATAAATGAATTTAAGAAAAACGTAGAAACCATCAATGAAAATAATAAACAGATTCTTCAAGAAATATCAAAATTAGGCGACGAAATTAACTTGGCAATGCTACTCGAAAATCAGTATATGCAAGTTATGAATCTAAATCAATATTTGGAAAAACTATTACGAATCTTTTCTTTTGCTCATTTAGAAACTTTAGACCTCGAGTTAATAAGTTTGAAGAATATTGTGGAAATGTGGGACTTTTTAAAGTTTCACTACCCGAAAGATACTCTCTGGCCTCTTAACTATTCATCTGAACTCACTTTAATTTCAAAAACTGGTCTTGTAATATCAACAGAAATGGCAATTCTAGTAGTTAAGATACCCATATCTGAGCAAAAGTCCTGTAACCTGAGAATTGTGTACCCTGTACCCAACAACGAGTCCAAGCTGCTGATCAGCCCAAGCAAATATTTCTGTGACGGAGTATGGACAACCAATGTGAAGAGATCAACTCAAGATGGATGTGTATGGACGCCACAGTTAATGGTTGTCCCGCACTGGAGACCTGCCAGTTTGCCCATGTCCGGAATGACTTTCAAGTTCACACACCGACTTACAAGAACTCTTTGATTTCATGTTCCAAATTTCCTGTAAAACTTTTCGAAAATTGTTTTCCATTCGAAAAGATATCTCTTCAGGACTGTTACATCATACAAAGTGAATGTGACGTAATCATCAATCAACACAAGTACTTCCTGTCGGTGAACAATATATCCATCTCAACCACTGAAGTCCTGAAACTTCCGGATACCAACTTCTCCATTGACTTACAAATACGTCATTTGGAAAACCCCGCCAAAATCCAAAAAGATCTGGATGAGCCCATATATTTTCAAGATAGTCCAAACCAAAACACAACCAGTATCCTGTTAGGAACTACAGTCCCCATCCTTCTGTGTATCCTGATATCGACAATATATTTCTGGCAAAAAAAGAGCAACATCAAAGCTGTTCCTGTCAAAGAGCTGGAGAAGTTTCTCAACGAGGACGTTGAAGAAGCTAAGGGAGGAGGAGTAATAACCCCGAACCCATAACTATTGTATACATTTATTGAATAGTGCTGACTTAGAATAATTCCTAGTATATAAGCAAAGTGTTACGTTTGAGTCCAACTTTCTATGTGTCAAAGCTACGGCTGTTCATGATCGTTCACGTAGTATTAAGCATCTAATCTGTAGTTTCTAAAAATAAAGTCTTTTTCAAAAGTCTATCGTGTCGTCTTGGAACTTAATTCGCGCTTTTTGTTTCGTTTGAATTTTCTCAGCGTCGATGTCAACTTTGATCATTTATTGTGAAATAACTAGTGCTATTCAAGGGCTGATATTTAGTATACGGGGTTTTTGGACATGAACCCACACTTAAAAACATTACAAAAAAATGGGCAAGTTCCCCATTCATGAAAAACAGTCCGCTTAAAAACAATTTAAAACGAGTATATTTGCCTCCTATTCACGGCACAATAATTGAACCAGTAGCCTTCGAGCCGGATAAATCTTCAAGTTGATTCCAAGTGACAAGTCCTGTCGAATCCTGGTAACCAGCTAAGTTAGGCTACCACGAAAGAGGCGTGAGGCTACAATCTGGTGAATCCCGACGCAAGCAGTTGGACGAGCAATATCAGATTGAAGTGATTGGATTGCAATTTTGCAGCATTTTTCAAAACGAAAAGCAGGAATCTATATTCAGTTCTCCAAGTTGAACTACTATCTTATTTTCCTATTTTCATCCTATTTTTCTCCTATTAAAGCAATTTGAGGTCATTACCAATTATACCCATTGTCAAGTCTATCAAAGGTAAAACTCACTGTTCTGTTTTTGACAGGTGCCAATAATATTAACAAATCTAGGTCCTGAGTTTAAATACAGTTAACCGCAAGCAATTTTGTTCAACTGACTAGTTTAGTGCATCATTCTTCATAGCTTGCAAGTTATAGCTTTTGAGTAGGTGCATTCTTACAATACATCCTATTTTGTATTGGAACTGAATTAGCCAAAATGCATGACACATACGATAATGTTGATACTGCATCTAGTTCAAGAGATGATTTGAAAAAATTAATCAGAAATAGGGGCAGCATCAAGCAAAAATTAACCATTTTGGAAAAGTTCGCTAATACGGGTAAATCATCTTCACCCGAAAGAGCGCCTAGTTTAAATGATGTTGAATCAAGATCAAAGAATGGTTTTGGTTTATTTCAAGAGTTCGACAAGGTGAAATCAGTGATTGAATCTGAATGTGATGAGCAAGAATTCATTTCATTACAATGAAAGGGAAGAGTTCCAAGACCGATTTTATGCTGCTCAAGATATTTTATCCTCATATATTGCCAGTGTATCCATATCCAAGTCTATTACGATTGCTGAACAACAAAATGCTCAGATTAATTTTAGTACACAACCTCATACTTCATCATCCACAGTGAACGACACTTTAAGCAATATGTTACTTCCAAAACTCAAATCACCTACATTTTCTGGTAATTTTGAGGAATGGCTCGATTTCAAGGTTAATTTCACTTCAGCTATTATTGCAAATACTGGTTTGTCTGAGTTGCAGAAATTTCGATTTTTAAAAGCCTCTTTAGAAGGATTTCCTGCTGGATATATTGAAGGTTTTGAAAATGTGACTAATCCATTTGAAACAGCACCAAGTTTGACAAAAAACACTTTGAAGAAAATTTCTTTCAATTTAGAAACATGTTAGATCAATTTACAAAAAATATGATCAACATGAAGAGTTTAGGATTAAGTGACAGAACTTTATTTGAGTTTTTGATTGTTCATTTGATTACGAGAAAATTGGACAAGACTAGTCTTGGGGAATGGAAAGAGATCAAATATAAATCTGATCTTCCTAGTCTTGATGACTTTGTAGA
This sequence comes from Orchestes rusci, assembly GCA_958502075.1. NCBI lineage: Eukaryota > Metazoa > Arthropoda > Insecta > Coleoptera > Curculionidae > Orchestes > Orchestes rusci. Next base: position 19,307,952 of record OY293307.1, read on the forward strand.
CTTTATCAAAAACAAAGTTGATTCGCTGCAATCTTTGGAACAATCCTTTAGGTCGAGTCAAGTTATGCCATTTAATCACAATGTCAAGAGATATGACAAGCATCCATTTAATCCGAGAAACCAGGCTCAAGTTCATTTAAGTCTAGAAAATCCTGAACAAAATTTACATCACAATTCATCTATTTAATGTAATTTTTGTAAGGAAAATCATCTGATCTATAAATGTCAAGATTTTTTGAATCTATCAGTTTCAGATAGAATTGCCAATATTGAAAGACTCAATCTATGTCAAAACTGTCTTTGAACGGGACCAAGATCAATGTAATCTAGGTCCCTGCACTATTTGCAAATCTAAAAACCATTCGTTGAATCATTTGTATAAAAATACTAGTGACACAAGTAACTTCAGCAATTCTAATACCAGCAATAACTCAGCTCTACATAATTTCAATGTATTTGTGAATAGGATATCTGTCAAGCCACAACAGGTACTGTTGTCTACTATTTTGAGTAGAGTTAGAGATGAAGATAGAAATTTCCAACCATGTCGATCACTTTTAGATTGTGGAGCACAATCCAATCTAATAACACAAGAATTCTGCGATAAATTGAAACTTCCATGTACTTCAACGAAACTTTTGATTATTGGGATCAATCAAGTTGTATCTGAACTCAATAAGCAAAGTACCTTGTCATTGTTCTCCAATTCTTCCAATTTTAGTTGTACTGTTTCTTGTTTTGTTGTTCCATTGATCACCAATCAAATCCCTGCCTGTCAAACTATCCTTTCATTTTCCATTTTTTCTCCTCTTCCCCTGGAGCTTAGCTCCTCCCCCTAATTCAAAATCACAAAAGTCAGAGTACATACTCGCAAACTTTCTGGGAAAAAGTTCTGCCAAGAACTGTAACCCATGCCAGCTTAATACAGCAGGTTGTCCAAGTGCTACGTGAGTTTGTTTGTCTGCTTTGCCGTCAAAGCAATACATTTAGAGCCAGTTTCTAGCCTGGATACAGAATCATTTATTGCTACTTTTCGTCGTTTTGTATTGCGCAGAGGTCGTCCAAGTCACGTTTTTTCGGACAACGGGACCAATTTTGTTGGTGCCAACAATGAATTGCGAGAACTTTTTGAATAACAATGAAAATCAAAGTGTTGAATCCGTATCTCAAGAAAATATTCAGTGGCATTTTATCCCTGAACAGTCTCCTCATTTTGGAGGTTTATGGAAGGCAGGAGTTAAATCCGCTAAACATCATTTGAAGCGAGTGGAGCAGCTCGTTTAAATTTCGAAGAGCTATCTACATTGTTGTCGCAAATTGAATCGATATTAAATTCGCAATCTTTATTCCCGTTATCATCAGACCCTAGCGACTTAGAACCTTCAACTCCCGCTAATTTTTTGGTTGAGAAGAGCCTCGTTGAATTGCCCGATCCAGAGCTCATTCACGTACCAGAAAAAAGGTTGTCCCGTTATCAGAGGGTTCAGCGAATTAAACAGCATTTTTGGACAAGATGACATAGAGAATATGTCAACGAATTGCAGCAGCGCACAAAATGGAAGCGTAATCTGTCTGATCTGAAGAAAGGAGTTCTGGTATTGATCAAGGAGGACAATTCACCCCCATCCAAATGGAAGCTTGGTCGTGTCATATGAGTTATGCCAGGAAAGGACAACATTAATAGAGTGGCTATCCTAAAAACAATGGACGGTATAGTGGAGCGCTCGTTTTTGAAAATTTGTCCTCTTCCCGTCAAGGATAAGGTGTCCTAGTTAGAACGTTTGAAATTTCGATTTGTTGCTGGATTTTCCGTGTTGAAGTGCACGCTCTTTAAGTTTGGGGGCATGTTTGGGCCATCTTATGCCATTCTATTCATGAACAGTGAACACCCTATTTGTGACTTTTCATCAGGCCCATAGACGAAAATAAAATCAGGAGCCTTATTCTGTATTTATTTTTTGTAGACCGAATCGCTCGGTTCGGTACACTATCGAACGGCGTAGTTGTCGAACATTCGGTTCGGTTGCGTACGTTGCAATTCAGTATCGCATTTCGGAAACCATGCCGTTTGGTTCGGTAGGAATCGAAAGGCGACCGGAAAAATTGAAAAAATCATGCGATGTCGCTGGACACAACCAATCAGAGTGCGCGTTCGTGTTTGATGACCATTTTTGGTTGACGTTTTGGGGTTATTTGTCAATGTCATAATAATCTAATTTGTTATCTGAAGTACAAAACCAACTATTGTTAAGGAATATTGAACATGAAGAGGAAATGATGGCAATCAGTACAACTCCAATTTGTAGCTTTTCAAGAGAAACAGGCAGCTGCTTTGAGTGAAGCAGCAATGTCGATAACAGATACCATGATGATGTGAGTATAACAAGGAGATACATAATAATATTAAGATTACCTACTGATGATTTGATTGGTTTATTTAATCTCTGTATCTCGATAAAAAAATAAATTGTGATCTGAATCGTCGTTACATGAGACTATCAATGTAGTGACTAAAACAAGGATCATTCGTACCTAACAGTTTGATTTTTTTTCAGCCTACAAGATGCAGAAAAGATGTGGCTAGAGCAAATATAATCTTTTCTTTGGATTTTTAATGAAGTTGACCAGAGAATCAAGCCAAATAAAAGGGTGAAAATAGTTCCAAGAAAGTTTTGAAAGTGATTTTTTGACGTGTAGTTTGAAGATTATAGTTTATTATTTGCTTTCAAAATAATAATAATATACATGGTTTGGGTTGTTAGTTATTCTAAATAGAGCTTGGGTTGTGCTTGAAATTGTTTTTATTGGATATTGGATATACGAAAGAGTAAAGAAAAAAATTACTTATTATAAAAATTAAATGATCAAAATAGTAAATTCATCAACTGCCGTATTGAAGATGACATTAGCAGACAATAATAATTATAAACTTCTTGTTCATATTTGTGTACAATAACAATTCAGTTGTCTGCTGCTTGACGTAGCCTGTCCACCAACCTCTGCCCAACTACTTCAGCCTGTCGTAAGGATGTCCAATACTTCCTTATTATCTAGAAGTTGTTGGCATGTCACGCTACCAACCTTCTCGAGGGGGTCTAATGACATTGTCGGAACCCACAAAGCTCTCGGTAAGCGAATCGAAGTTTCGATTGAGTTACCGATCGGTCTGACGCTACGGAATTGCTTCTGTGACATGAAACCGAAAATGACGTCACAATCGAATAAATCCTACCGAATCGAACGGTTCGAGCGTTACAGAATAAGGCGCCAGGCCAGGTCCTCGTTACTGGGGAAACCTGGAAAAACAATATCGATTAATGTCAGATTTCGACTGTCAATTTGGTAGAAAAGCCACGGACTTGAATATAAAATGGACTGCTAATACCATGTAAAAAAATTTACAACACACTGGGGGTTGCCATATTGCTTTTTTCTTGGAGGTATATTTATGTTGGTAGCATTTAAAAACCGGCAAATTTGATTTAATCTTGTTTGTTTTGAAATAACTTTTATTTTAAACAAAATAAGTATTATAAAACATTGATTTATTGTTAGGACCCGCTCATACACGTTTATTATAATGTTTAAACCTTGTAATTGTCGTTACTTTTGCATAACATGGTCATATCGCTATTAGTTGGTGCTATGTGACGGATTGTAAAGTATCATTCACATAGGGCAAGGTAGAGGTAAGGTAGAAGTGAATTATGAATTAAGAATATTTGACGCGTACATTTCATACCCGCTGTTTACATAGAATCAAGATTGCTTTAAAGTGGTAGTGGCGAAGTAGTGGCAAGGTAAAAGATACCAAGCTCCAAACTTTTTGGGGCAAGTGTGTGGCAAATTCTCACCAGAGCCAATCAGAATCGTGTTTATGACGGTCGATTTCTGTCATTTTGAAATTGTCAAAATTTGTTCCATATTGTATAGTGTTTGAAGGACTTTACGGCTATGGAGAGCTTAAATCAAAAATTGGCCGGAGTATTGCCAAATTACCCGGCAATTTGAAAAAGGAACAACAACATAAATAGCAGGAAATCTGGTTTGAAGGAAACGACGTGCGCATGCGTACCACAAAATGATACCCCACAAATGATTCAATGTGAACGACATTTTACGACCTGTACAGCCATTTCAGGGACACCCTGTATAATCTTTAATCTGAAATACTCATTTTTGTTTTCATCAGTTTCAAGTTTTAAATGTCGTGAATTTCTTTAATCATTGGTCATTGAACTATTTTCAAGTTGAGACAAGTTTTGTTCTGGATATGTTTTTTTAAAACAAATCTAAGCAGAGACGGCTAGCAGGTAGCGACGTTTACTTGAAAATATGTGTTTTCCAGCTCAAATCCTATTTGAAGATAATAATAGTGTCATACATCATTGAATTTGAAATAACAAATGCTTTCCAAAAAGTTGTAAAAAATCTAGGTCCGTATTTAAAAAATCAAATTTGAAGATGGTCCTCGAATGACGAAACGTCGGATTGAAATTTCGATTACGGCATCTTGTAGAGGAGAGAAAACTGTCATAAGAAAGTAGGAGTTAGAAAAAAATAAAATATATAATGACAAATCTCGATTTTTTTCCGATTTCTCCGTTAATACTCAGAATTTCAAATTTGCTTTAACGAAATTTTGTTAGGCATCAACATGCACAACTTTGCCATGATCTGACCTCCCTCGTATCTCTTACCGTTTCCAATATCCCAATGATACTGCTCGAATTTAGGACACCCTGTATATTTGTTATTCTCGCTATGTGATCTTTTTTCTCTCTCCGTAACGGAATCTGAAATCGTCACATTCACGTTTTGTCTTTTCCTATCCACTTTCCATTGTCGACAAATTATCACAACGCCGCAAAAGAAGTTTCGCTTCAAAAATATAAATGTGAAGTCAGAGCTGCACAAAATACCAAAAAACCTTTCTGGGACGGAAGCAATCGCTTAAAGTACAAGATTTTACTTTGGTATTGAAATGAAAGCGCCAATCCGCTAATATGAATTAACCAAATGATCGGAGATTTTCCATGGCAACTACAGCTTCCATGGATGAAACGGTTGCAGAGATTTCTCTAACAGATGAGGCCATTATCAAGCAACATTCAAAAAGGTAAGTGACATCAGCTTTATACAGCATGCATCCATGATAGAAAGAAACAAGGTATGTCAGCCTCACGGGAAAAAAATGGCTTTAATTGCGCAGCTACGTCATCTACGGCATTTTTTTTTATATTAACTAGTAAGCATGGCTTCATTGGAAAGTGGCTTTTCATGACTAATAGCAGAACAGATAAGTTGTTTCATTTGCTGTTGTTATTATCTCACTTATGAATACTTATGAAAAGATGATCACAAAACATACCTTCAAAAATAACTTCTTGTTCCCATTCCTTTGTATGACATTCACTATATTTCCTCAACCTCTCCATCTTCGTTGAAGTTTGATAACAAGCAATCAAAAACTTGATTTGACTGTCTAGGTAACAAAATCACGAACGTAGAAATAAGAGAAAAGACGAATAATTTCTTTAAATATTCGGATCAATCAATTTTTAAATTGAGATGATTGAAAAGATAGAAAGCGTCCATTATCACAAAGGGACCTGAGTCAAGGAAGGACAAACAGAAAAACTCCAAGTCAAGGTGTCGGTCTCACACAGTCATATAATTTAATGATTACATGTTTCGCCTACGCGGCATCTTCAAATCTAAAAACAGAATTTCTGAGCCTAATTACAGAGAGTATAAAATAAAATTACCTTTTAATTTTAAAAACAGCTCTTCGTACACATAATCAAAATTGTAAACATTTAATGAGGTCGAGTACGAAATAACAATAAAAATAGGAATTTGAAAAATATGGGTGTGTCCGCTGTTTGAAGCAACATCTTTGGTTCAATGATCATTCATTTCTGATCAAAGTCATCATCCACTGAACGCGAGTTATGTTTGCTATAGTGAAGATTATTGAATATCAAATGGGGTTCGAAGTTAAACACATCATTGACGCAGGTGTAGACCGGGCTCTTTTTAAGCCTTGTTATCTCCAATTTTTCTAGAAGGTCAAGTTTTTTACCTTTTGTGCACTCATGGAGGACCTTTACGTTTTCTGATAAATCGAAAATCATGGCCAGTTGATAATAATATGGGTTGCGGATGCTGATTTGGTTTCCGTTATATCCAAATTCTGATGTTTATTCACCAAACTAGCGTGTTCACGGACTCTTGTACCAATACTTCTTCCTGTCTGTCCCACGTATACAGATGGGCAGCTTCCACAGCTCAAAGAATATACTTCCGATTTAGCAAGTTGTTCAGTTTTATCTTTCGTCCGCTCCAATTTCTTTTGTAATGTATTGACCGTCTTGAAAGCTATAGGTATTTTGGCTTTCCTGAAAATATCCGAGACCTGAAGAGAAAGGTTCCCAAAGTAAGTCATAAACTTGAAAAATGGGGTTGGTACAGGCCTCGCATGGATGACATTGAAGGATCATCTGTATCTATTTGTGAACTCATGGAACATTTTGTTTACTTAATTTGTCGGGAATCCATCATTTATGGCAATATTCTTTATTAATGTCCATTCTTCTTGGAATGTTTTCTTGTACAGGGAAAGCTTGAACAGGCGGTACATCAATGAGTTGAAAGCTGCAAATTTATGTGTGTATGGGGAGTTGGAGGTAAATTGAATAATATTATCCGTTGGCGATGGTTTTCTGTAAATTCCAATCTCAATTGAACCATCTCTCCTCGTTCAAAGCAGATCTAGAAAAGGTTATTTGCCTTCAACCCCCTTCTCTGTGGTAAAGACCATTTTAGGGTGTAAGTCATTGACGAGGGTTAGAAAATCGTCGAGACGTTGGTTGCTACCACTCCAAACCATAAACACATCGTCAACGTATCTTCGGTAGAGAATTATATTATCGGTGAAAGGGCTATTCATTATGAGGTTCTCTAAATTGCTCATGAAAACCTCGCTTGAAAACGGTGATAGGCAAGAGCCCATGGCTAGGCCTGACTTTTGTCTATAGAAGGATCCGTCAAATTTGAAAAAAATGTTGGTCCAATACAATATAAAGCAATGAAATAATGTTATCTAACACTATCTGCGGAAGCGAAGAGCTAAGCAGCATTTTTCTGACCAGTTCAACACAGTCTGGTGGAGAAATGCTTGGAAATAAGTTCCTCACGTCCAGAGAGATAAGAACTGTATCATTTGGGATTGGCTAGGTCTCTGGAAAGTTCTTGGTCGCGTGGGGATTCTAGAAGCCTGTCGTGTCCCTTAGGATGCCATTGAGCCATGAAGAAATCTTATAGCACGGGGAATCTACGAAAGATACCACCGGTCTCATTGGGTTACCTTCCTTATGAGCTTTTGGTAAACCATACAATAAAGGGGTCCTGATGTTCATAGGGATTAATCTTGCTTTAGTTGTGTTGAAAAATTCGAGGGTTATCAGGCAATTATCCAAGAGTTTCTTCACTTTAGCTGCGAAGCTGTTGGTTGGATCTCTATTGACCATCTCAAATTCCTCCGGATCCAAAAACTGCTGAACTTTATTGACATAATCAGTTCTTCTCATTATAATCAGACATCAACTGACTGGATAATAGCTTCAGCTTCGACTGCCAAAGTTTCCTTCTCGCTCTGGCCGATTGTTTGTGTGAAATTCAGATTTGGATTCAAAATCTTCTCTTGTTCCGTGGTGAATTGTACATCCGTCAAGTTGAGGAACCGTTTATGAAAACTAAATGCTGAACTACCAAGTGATCTTCTGTATTCCTCGGTGTTATGCGATCTTAGGGCGCCACCTTGATTATGCTTCGATTTGGAAAGTTTTTTACGTAGTGGATGGAATTTGGTGTAACCAAAAGATACAACATCATCTCTGAACTGAGCATCAAAAATTACAAATTCAACGAAAGAAAGTGAAAAAGCTTACTTAAAAAATATATATTTTAACCTGGTATTGATGATATTGAGATGTCTATAGTGGTCCTTCATTTCCTCCTTCATCCAAGTTCTTTGAGCTAGTTGGATGGCCACTCTCGATGATCTGGTGCTGGATTTGCATCTAATGTGAACAAATGTGGGAACTAGTGCACAGGATAAACATTGTTGGAGGAACCAAATTCTCAACAACAAATTTCTTAGTGCAATTAGGTTCTTCCGGTACCAATGGACAAGTTTTGCTTGACTGGCATTATCAAATAGATAAAATACAAACCACATTTTTCAAGTGTATGACTTACTTTGGGAACCTTTCTCTACAGGTCTCGGTTATTTTCAGAAAAGCCAAAATACCTATAGCTTTCAAGACGGTCAATACATTACAAAAGAGATTGGTGCGGACGGAAGATAAAACTGAACAACTTGCTGAATCGGAAGTATATTCTTTGAGTTGTGGAAGCTGAATACGTGGGACAGATAGGGAGAAGTATTGGTACAAGAGTCCGTGAACACGCTAGTTTGGTGAATAAACATCGAAATTCGGATATTACGAAAAAAAAAACATCATTCGCAACCCATATATCATCAACTGGTCATGAATTCGATTTATCAGAAAACGTAAAGGTCCTCCATGAGTGCACAAAAGGTAAAAAACTTGACCTATTAGAAAAATTGGAGATAACAAGGACTCAGTTACAAGGTCAATGCGTCAATGATGTGTTTAACGTCTAACCCCATTTGATATTCAATAATCTTCAGTATAGCAAACATAACTCGCGTTCTTATACAAGGCGTGGTGGATCAGTGGATAATAGCTGCTTTTTATTTGCATCTTGAATCAGTTCAATTAGACCTAGATCACTAGATTTGACATCTAGGACGTTTTATTGACAATCTGATATGATTAGTAAGTGATTCGGTCACTTCCCCCTTTGCTTCCAACTGTACCAACCGCAAATTTCGATCACTCAAGTGAACTGTCAGAAGTAGAAGGTGGGGGTTGTTTTTACGGATATAAGGCATTAATTTCACAACAGCCTGAACCCCAAACAACTTAAAAATATAAAGTATTTGCCCTTAATCCAATATTTTGCTAAAAATGATGACACTGATCGGAATATGATCCGAAACAAATGACAGAATAGCAAATGCAGCTTTATTTGATGGTTTTTGGATCAGATCTATTACGATTATGTTACGATTACTATTATAATGTTATGATTATTATCATTATTAGTGTTAAGATTATGATAACGTTATATTTTGCATAGTGGAGTTGGGTGTTAGTTTATTAGTTGCATTTATTTTAATTATATAATAGACTAATAAGTTTATTTCTCTGTCTACGCCTGTGATCTGCGATTCAGCGTGACACATACTTTTTTTCGGAACGGTTAATGTAAACACTGACGTGTTATGGGTAGTAGTCAGCAAACCGTTGTGGCGACGGGTTGCTATTAAATATATTATCGTATTAATTGGGAATTGTGGCTTCATTTACATATCGCTATAATATATCAGAAGTGGGAATGAGTGATAAAAGTGAAAGTGAATGCAGGGACGACCAAAATGTCGACGAAAACCACTTGGAAAACCATAAAAAGCGGAAAAGCCGTAAAAACATGAAACGAAAAAGTGAAAGAGTGCGGAAAAGATACACAAGTTCGTCTAGTGCGTCTAGTAGTGATAGTGACTCGGAATACGCGGCCCGAAAACTTAAGAAAAAAAGAATTGATGATATAATCGCCAAAAAAGTGCAAGACATTATTGGGCAAATGCAAATGCCTACTAATAACACTTTTCTAAATAATGTGGTGCCGCTGCCGCAGGGAAATTCTGAAAATTTGACACAGTGCGAATTAGTGCCAAGTTTTGATCCGGAAATAGGGGAGATAAATGCCATTATGTGGCTTAACAAAATCGAACAGCTGGCGTTAATCTATAGCTGGAATGATTTAAAGAAATCTTACTTTTTGCAAAATAAACTTGCTGGAATGGCTAGAACTTGGTACAATGGACTGCTGGATTATAATAAAACCTGGGAAGAATGGAAGGAGGCCGTTATAAACGCATTTCCGTCCCATGCATATTTTGTGGACAACTTAAAAAAAATGCTCGAGAGAAGAAAATCAACAAAGGAAAGTATGCTTCATTATTACTATTTCAAATGCATGCTTATAAAAAATTGTGAAATATCGGACACAAATGCAGTTTCTTGCATCGTTGATGGGCTACCAGTGGAACATCAGGGCACCGCTAAATCTGCTAATTTCCGAACACCAGATGAACTTTTTCGTGGCTTTTTGTGCAAATTGGACAAAGAAATAACTGAAAAAAATGAACCTTAAAATCAATTCAAGAAGGCAAATTCCAGGGAAAACCCTCAAACATGCTTTATTTGCAAAAAATCTGGTCATATCTCTCGAAATTGTTTTTTCAGAGATAGCCATAACAAAGCGGGGCCTTCGAGTGGGCCTTCTTCGGACAACATTTACAACAGAACAAACATAAAGGAGTGCACCCATTGTCACAAAAGGGGACATTTGAGAGAGGACTGTTTCCATCTAAAGTCAGCGAAGGTGCATTTATTAAAAAGGTCAGTACAAAATAATAGTTTTTTCAATTTTGATGTATTAATTAATGGGGTACTATGTCGAGCTTATTTGGACACAGGCAGTGAATTAAATGTTGCAAAGTGTTCACTTTTGAATAAACTAAATAACATTGCCCTGAAAAATTCTGACATTGTAGTTAAAGGTTTTGGTGGCGAATTTTTGTTTCCAAAAGGAAAAGCCGATTTAAAATTTACTTTTAACAATTTTTTTATAATTGCACTAGTATATTTCGTAGACTTTGATCTGGGCACCACAGAAATTATAGTGGGCCAACCTATTATTAATCACAAAAATGTTTTATTGACAATTCAGGGGAATTCATTTCAATCACAAGAATATACAACTAAAAATAAAATTCCCATACGTTTAGAAAGTGATGTACAAGTTGAACCATATTCAGCTCTGTCTGTACCGATACAAAAAACTAACCTAAATTGTATGCTATTATTTTCTGCCACAACGCAAATTAACAAAAACGGAAAATATTCTATTCCTAGTTGCATGATCGATACTGACCAACACACAGTAGTACTTATGAATAATAGTACTCAACAATTATGTATGCAGCAGGGCCGCATTTTAGGGCGTGCTTTTCAAATTGATTTGCCGAAAAATTATTCGGAAGTCATCCAAAGTAGATCTGTTATGTCTTTAAATATTACCGAAGTAAAATTTAACGAAAAAGTGTTAAGCCAAACTGAAAAATCTTGTTTTTCTACACTTTTATCAAATTATCAAGAATGCTTTGCTAAAAATACATCGGAATTAGGTGTTACGGATTCAATTGAATTTGAAATAAATTTGGGAAAGTCAGAACCGATTGTTTATCGGCCGTATCGGTGTTCTGAAGCTGTCATAAGAGCAAAAGTTCAGGATCTTTTAGAAAACAATATAATAAGACCTTCTAATTTCTCTTTTGCTAGTCCTGCTGTCTTAGTAAAAAAAGAAAAATGGCGACCACCGTTTATGTGTTGATTATCGCAAATTAAATGCACAAACTATTAAGGATAGGTATCCTTTAAATCACATCGAAGACCAGATCAATTGTCTGAGGGGCAAGAAATATTTTTCAAGTCTTGATTTAAGCCAAGGCTACTATCAAATTAAAGTGTCAGCAAATTCGATTAGCAAAAAGGCCTTCGTGACTCAAGATGGTCAATTTGAGTTTTTACACATGCCGTTTGGCGTCTCTAACGCACCAATAACAGTTCAACGATTAATAAATAATCTTTTTGCTGAATTAAAAGATCAGATAAGCCTTTATCTGGATGACATTTTAATTGCTTCAGATACAATTGAAAATGGTATAGGTACCCTGAAAAGAGTGTTGGAAATTTTAAAAGATGCCAATTTAAAACTAAATGTGGAAAAATGTTATTTTTTTGAAACTAGTATAGATTATTTAGGGTATGAAATTAGTTCAGAGGGTATTAAACCTGGTCAAGAGAAAATAAATGCGGTAGCAGATTTTCCAAAGCCAAAAACTGTGCATCAGTTACGTCAGTTTTTGGGACCGAGCACATACTTTAGAAAATTTATAAAACACCATGCCATGATTATTTCTCCGTTAAGCAACTTATTAAAGAAAGATGTTTCTTTCACTTGAAGCACTGAACAGGAAAATGCATTTAATGAAATTAAGAAGTTACTCACATCTAGGCCAATTCTGAGTATCTATGATCCAAGTCTAGAAACTGAACTTCACACGGACGCTAGTTCGTCCGGAGTTGCAGGAATTTTACTACAAATGCATGAATTTTCTTTCAAGCCAGTCATGTACTTCAGTAGGGCAACCAGTAGAGACGAGAAAGTTTTCCATTCCTATGAACTCGAAACATTAGCTGTAGTAGAGTCAATAAAAAGGTTTCATATTTACTTAGCGGGAATTCATTTTACAGTCGTGACTGATTGTGCGGCTGTGCGTTCTACATTCACAAAACGCGACTTACTGCCCCGTGTAGCTCGATGGTGGTTGACTATCCAGGACTATGATTTTGAAATAAAACATCGTCCTGGAAATAGAATGCTTCACGTCGATGCTCTCAGTCGCAACATCCCCATAACGAATACTCTAATTATTGGAACGAACGATTGGTTTTTAAGCATTCAACTGCAAGACCCTGCATCTAATCTAATCTAAATCTAATTTACCAAAAATTGAAATCTAACGATTGTGATAAACAAACTAAGAATACCTACCTCTTAAAAGATCACAGACTTTATAGAAAAACTTTGGATAACAAAGAAAAACTTATTATTCCGAAAACGGCAAGATTTAATATTCTTAGAAAGTACCATGACGATGTGGGTCATTTGGGTTATAAAAAAGGCGAGTCTTTAATTAACAGCAAATTTTGGTTCCAAAGCATGACAAAATTTATTAAAAAATATGTTTATGGGTGTTTAGACTGTGCTTATAAGCGTGGTCAATATGGTAGAAAGGAAGGTTTTCTTTTCCCAATTGACAAACCAGAACAGCCTTTACATACGTGGCACATTGACCATCTGGGTCCATTTGTTAAAAGTGTTGGAGGATATTCATAGATATTAATGGTAGTTGATTCATACTCGAAATATTTATTTGCCAGACCTTCAAAATCCGTGAGATCGGGTGAAACGATAAAAATTTTGAAAGATCTTTTTAGCCTATTTTCTGTGCCTAAAAGAATTGTTTCAGATTGCGGAAAGGCTTTTAAAAGTAAGGAATTTAAAGAATGTTCTCAAAATTATAAATTTCAACACATCCTGAATGCTGTCGCTTCTCCTAGATCAAACGGCCAAGTGGAAAGGTATAACCTAACTTTAACAACTGCCATTAATACTAGTAAATCCGATGAAAATGAATGGTGTTCAGTTCTGCCTGATGCCGTGTGGGGTATAAATAACTCTATAAATGTTAGTACAGGGATGACACCGCATAAACTAATGTTTGGGTTTGACCAATTAAAGCACCCTGATTTAGACCGGACTATGGCAAAGGTAGATAGAACACAAGATTCGCAAATAGCAAAAGCAAACGGGGATAAGCAAGCATTAAAAATGAAACAAAACTTTGACTCAAAAAGAAAACCTGCAAAATCGTAGAAGGTGGGTGATTTAGTGCTTTGGTCTGGGACAAAAAACGCACAAAAGGAAGTGCGTAGGAAAACAGGTGTAAAGTTTGGTGGCCCATACAAAATAAGTCAGACTCATCCGAACGACAGATATACGATTTCAGCTCTAAAGGGCATGAAAGGATATAAAAAATATTCGGTCACTGTCCCAGCCGACCAGTTAAAAATGTATACTGGTGGAGTTCTGGAACAGTCCGAATCGGATAGTTCTGTGAATAGTACAGATGAACTGATAGATCTTTTAGAAGACTAAAACAAAGCTCTAATGCGAGCATAAGAATGTATTAAAAGCAAAGCTCTAGCGAGCATAAAAACCTTCTAAAGTAAAGCTCTAATGCGAGCATAAAGCTAAATTGAAGCATAAAATATAAGAGAACCTTAAAAGTATAAGGAAAATAAAACTAGTCAAAATTATTTCAATAATAATTACTAAAATAAATATACGTAGGTATTGAAGTTTAACAAAAAAAAAAAAAAAAATTATTATCGAATGAAAAGGAATACCGATACAAAATAAAATAAAGCATGGATATATGTATACAGGGTGTCCGGGAAAATGTGGGAGATCTCTCGGATTCTGATAGAATATTGAAATATAAGATGACAAGTTCCCATAAATTTTTTTCCTAGCGTTAGGTTCACAATTTCGTGAAGAGCACCACTTGGTCATGGCTTTTTTCGAGGTTTTTTTTAATAAAAATTGTTTTTTCTCGAAAATGGTTCATTTTATCGACAAAGAACAGGAGTACCTTTTCTTTAGCTTAATGTTCAAGGTATTCAAATTTATTTTTTTTAACTCCTTACCATACAGGGTGTTAAAAATTTGAGCGTTAAAATGTACAATCTAGTCCGTCCCTGGTAAACTAAACAAGCTAATTATATTTTTAGGGAAGTATTTTGAGAGGTCCTTACTACTGTTTATCATATTGAATTTTCATTGGATTATATTGAGTCGTTTAAAATTTATTCAAGAAAAACCGATTTCCAGTGGGGTCCTTTAGGGGGCCGTATCTCCGTAGGGAGGGCCGCTAGGAAAAAAATTTATGGGAACTTGTCATCTTATTTTTTAATGTTCTATCTGAATCCGAGAGATCTCCCACATTTTCCCGGACACAGGGTGTCCCAGCTATTTTTGCGTAATTATTTTGTTTCAGGAGCAATAAAAGAAAGTCGAGGACGACCTAGATGTAGGATGGCCGAGTGTTGCGGTTATGTTACGATTACTATTTTTATGTTATGATTATTATCATTATTAGTGTTAAGATTATGATAACGTTATATTTTGCATAGTGGAGTTGGGTGTTAGTTTATTAGTTGCATTTTTTTAATTATACAATAATAGACTAATAAGTATATTTTTCTGTCTACGCCTGTGATCTGCGATTCAGCGTGACACATACTTTTTTTCGGAACGGTTAATGTAAACACTGACGTGTTATAGGTAGTAGTCAGCAAACCGTTGTGGCGACGGGTTGCTATTAAATATATTATCGTATTAATTGGGAATTGTGGCTTCATTTACATATCGCTATAATAGATCATTTTAAGTCAGTTAATCCAAAAGTGAACTGATCCAGTATGCAAATACAAAGCAACTTATGACTCTGATCATTGAACCAAAGATGTGGCTTCAAACCCCGGAGACACCCATATTTTTCAAACTCTTATTTATATTGTTATATCGTACTTAACCTCATTAAATGTTCACAATTTTTATTATGTGTACGGAGAGCTGTTTTTAAAATTTTGTTAAGGTAATTTCATTTTATACTTTTTGCATTTAGGTTCAGAAATTCTGTTTTCAGATCTGAAGATGCCACGTAGGCGAAACATGTAATCATTTTATTATATTATGACTGTTCGAGACATTGACTTGGAGTTTCTCTGTTCGTCCTTAAGATGATTGGACTGACTTCATGTCATGTACGTATTATCAAAATATTTCTCGGGTTCCCCATTTCATCAATGTGCGTTAAGTGAAGCCGATTTTCAGACGATGAGAAAGACAGAAATAATCAAGCCTATACCAATGCCTCATAAGTGTATTTCATTTGTATCAGGAAAAGACTGCGATTGTGCTGAAAGCTGTTTCCTATAGGTTGCACGTGATTTTGGGCCAATCTCATGCTGCCGCTTCGATGCCGATAATCTCGTTTTTACGGTATCCATACTATTAACACATATTATTGTGGTAGTTGAGCGTTTTCCTTGTGAGATATTGAACAGCCAAATTCATAATATAGTGGATTTGAATGTTGCTGTACGCTAAAACGTTCTTTTGAAATCGTAATTATGATGACTGCCGGTTTTTGAATTCCAAATTTAACGTTACGGCGATCTAAAGTCTTGGCGATTTTAAATATGGAAGCGCTGCTGCACGGTCTCTGTTCTAGATTCAAATAATCGATAACAGCTGATGACCGTACCTGCCTATTGGTTGCCTCCCAATTTCGGACTAGGAATAGACTCGCCTACCGACTTATCCTGAAATTTTATATGCGCATTGATATGTGGGTACACATGAAACATAATTATGATAAATTAATATTTCTTTTTTTTTTTCGATTTGGCTTCACCTTGGAAGGACTACGGTGGGTATATTTTAAAAGTAAGTTCATGCTCCATGTAGACTCGTTCCTCACACGTCAAGAATTAACACCTGACACTGCTGACAGGACGTCCAGTCAACATTGCCAACTTGCAAATAATACTGTACAGGGTGGCCAACTAAGAATGCGAGGTACTGTATCTCGGAAACTATACATCGTAGAGGCTTGCGGCAAAAAATTTTATTACTAAATCGGCCAAGACAAAAACCTGGAAAATATTCTCAAGTTTCTGAAATGGTCGCTAGGGGGCGTAACAACCAACACCAAGTAGAAAAATATGATTTGTATGGAATTTTGTCCAATGAAAATATATCAATGAGCTCATTTTCGGATTAACTGACTATTTTCCTACACTTTGTCTTGAACGTTTTTTTCTATCTATCATAATAAAGTGGTGGGGGAAGTTCAATTGTTTTTTTAAACAAACGGAGACTTCTCCCGTTTCGCTTGACCGATTTAAACGAGCTTGGGCTCATATGAAAGAGAATAGTCTGCGCTATAAAATGCTCATTTGCTTTTTAATTTGTAACATTCGCCGTCGCCGCTAGATGGCGTTAACTGAAATGGTAGCATACTTTTGAGTTTTTTCCGAAAAAATCAAACGTAATGGTATATTCATTTTCATAAATTTTGAAAGGGGACACATTTTCCTATGAAAAAAATTAAAAAAAAAACAAAAACAAACAAAAAAAAAAAACAAAAAAAAACAATAAAAAACAATAATTTTTTTGTTTTTTTTCAAAGGAATATGTATTCACTTTTAAAATATATGAAAATGAAGATACCATTACATTTGATTTTTTTGGAAAAAACTCAAAAACATGCTACCATTTCAGTTAACGCCATCTAGCCGCGACGGCGAAGGTCAAAAATTCAAAACCAAAAAAGTTTTTTAAAGTGCAGATCATGCTCTTTCATATGAGCCCAAGTTCGTTCAAATCGGTCAAGCGGAACGGGAGAAATCTGCGTTTGTTTAAAAAAACAATTGAACTTTCCCCACCACTTTATTATGATAGATAGAAAAAAACATTTTCGAAAAAAGTGTAGGTAAATAGTCAGTTAATCCGAAAATGAGGTCATCGATATATTTTCATTGGAAAAAATTCCATAAAAATCTTATTTTTCTACTAGGTGTTGGTTGTTACGCCCCCTAGCGACCATTTCAGAAACTTGAGAATATTTTCCAGGCTTTTCTCTTGGCCGTTTTAGTAATAAAATTTTTTGCCGCAAGCCTCTACGATAAATAGTTTCCGAGAAACGGTACCTCGCATTCTTAGTTGGCCACCCTGTACACCTTTTTTCAAAATAAAGGGTGATCACTAAATTATGTTTGATCTTAGGCAAAATAGATAAAGGAACAAAATAGCCTCAAATCAAAGTAAGGAATTCAAGAACCGCTAAGCATTTTTTCTTGAAATTTTGACGTTTATTATTGTTTCTAATGAATCGCCAATATGGCAACACTGATCTTTGCCGCGATTGACGTCACAATGAGATGCGTGACGCGTGTTGGCATACCTTGTTTCTTTCAACCATGCATGAAGTTGTGTTACAAATGCTTTCACCCATGATCAAGAATTTGGTACGCTTGTGATTTGGCTGAGTCGACGTCTGAAGACCCTGGCAAACACTTATGAGGGAAAATGGTAGGTCCATAACTCTCACACCAACAACATGACGGCCCATGTCAGAGAATATTCGGAGTTCGTTATAAATCTGCTGTTCCGACAGAAACTGCATCATGTGTTGCTGTATCACATGTATTAAAATGCTGCTGCCAGAGAAGATGCCAATCAGAATCAAAATTCAATTCACAAATTATTGCATGTCTTATTTGGAATCCTCGTATTAGATTTATAAAAAAAACTAAAAGACGAAACCGGTCTTTTAATTCAAACAACACGACAGTCGAGACTAAAACGTACGACCGACAGCGGAATCTACCTGGCGGTCGAGTGAAGCACCATGAACTCCGAATAAAAAAATCGATACTTCGAAATCCAAGATCAATACATTGATACACAGTTCACAGTTTTTTCTAAAAACTTTTTTGATATTTCCACTATATTTCCTTCGCAGAGTTTATTTGAAAATCTTTTCCAACAAAAAAGTTGCACGCTTACTGAAAAATGTCATACACTTGGACTTTATGGGACTTTTTTTTTGATTTTTTGAGTGGAAAGAAATACGAATATATTATTTCCCCTCCGGCGCAAAGTGGGACCAGAGCATCAAAAGCTTGGCATTACATCAAAGATATGGCTGATCCACTTTTGCGTTCATCATTCTAGTTCAGGGTACTGATATCAAGAAAATCGTAAACAATTAGAATTGGTAGAGCATTTATTAAAAACTATAAAAAATGTCATGTTTTCATGTTCCCGGCCCCACTGTGCTTGAAAAATGAAAATAAAAAAAAAAAATCCGCTAGAGTGGTCTTGGAGATAAAGCGTGTTATTTTTTAAAAAGATAATATTCTGGATCACCGCGATTTTGAAGTTTTTTCGATATAGAAAAAAATCTGGAAATCCTGGTGATGTCGTATAACCCGATTTCTGATAACCAGTATTATTCACAATGATATGGTACAGGTCCGATCTGGTTATACAGGGTGTCTCAAATTAAGTCTGCACTATTGCTAACTTCATTATTATTGCAGCTACGATGATGTTCAAAGCAGAAAACTAATAGAATTTTTCCTACTGATTGATAGTCAATAGCAACCATTCAATTATTTATTTGGAATTTGTAAATGAAATATTGTGGTCATAACTTCTTTATTTTAAGATGAAGGCCGTTAGTGCAAATGAGCTTTTTTACCAAGAAAATCTTTTACTATCGATCTGTGCAAAAATATACTTAACATCTCAGTTAAAAAAAAATACATTTTATGAGATAAATCGAAAACGCGATGTTCAATAGTTTTTCTATTTTCACCATTTCTATAAGCAGGAAAAATCCTACTAGTGTGCTGATTTAAACATCATCGTAGCTGCAATAATAACAGAGTTAGCAATAATGCCGACTTAATCGGAGACACCCTGTATACCTCCAAAAAAAAACTCAATCTTTTGATCCGGTTTTCACTCCACTAAAAGCAGCTGAATAAAGTAGTTTTGGATTATTATTATCTGGTGGTCTGTTGGACTAATTTCGTAAAGCCGTCGATTCGTGAAAAGTGCTGCAACTGTTATATTAATTTTTTGACATCAAAATTTAAAACTCAGCTAGCACGGGGTCATTTTATATATTATTGGATCTGCTTTATGTGTTGCTTTAAAACCAATATGCGGGTGAGAGACAGTGGCATGGTTGTCTTGTTACAGTTTAAAAATAGTTTCGAAACTATTTCAAAAAGTAACATTGTATTATACATGGTAAGATAAATACAAAACATTTTCACTCGAATGCTGCCTTAACGGAACGGGTTGACAAGCCCTGTAAATGAATCTAATTCGTTTTCCATCTGATGATCTGAGAGATCTGAATCTCATAATCATTGGCAAACGCACGATGTATGGCTCATCAACTCGAACACGAAGGGTCGTGAATAGCTTCGGGACGATATTGGCGTCCTGGAATTCAACTATCCAGGCTTTGAACGGGTGTGGAATGTCAAATCTACCTTTTATTGTTCTAGCCACCAGACAATAATGACTGCCAGCTGCTCAGTTAAATGATGGAAGGAAATGACAGAGTTGATAGTCATTGTCATGTATTATGATTCAACTAAATAAATCTTTTTTGTAAAAAATTCTAGCATGTGATTAGTATCATTATGCAAGACGACATAACTCATCCGCAAGTATTTTCGATTTTGATTTGTTTCTTGATAAGCTGTGAAATCACACTGCAAAAGGCATCTTCCTTCTATATAAAATAGTAATTGTTGCCTTGGGTGTCAGATACCTAACGCCATTATCTTTAATAGCTGCATTAGGCAAGCAATCATCGGCTTAAATTGTCTTTCTCGGGGTGGTTCGTTAATGGTTACATATTTTATGCTGAAGGTCAAAATTTTATGGTCTGTCAAATTTCATCCTTTCGACTCTTCGGTCTAAGAACTGGTTTTGAAAGAAAGCGATTTATAAAAAAGTGGATGAACATACAAACTGATATTGACACGATTATTTCAGTCGATGTCAAAACGCTGAACTTGCTGCCCTTTTTTCAACATCATTTTAATTTTTCTTGACAATTTTGGAACGAGTCTGTATTTTTCTGAACATGAGTTGTTAGGAACTGCAAATGATAAGGAAGTTGTAGACATTCAATATGAAAAGTTAGAAAATAAGCCTACCATACTAGATACCTCGAACAAATTTGAAGAAGTACAGGGTGATTGCTAATATTTCACTCAATAAATATCTCAGTTAATTTTGATCTTCTGAAGATGTTCAAATGAGAAAATTTGGTGTATTTTCCATGGAGATGCAGAATTAGATACTAAGAAATTCAAAAATGCATCGAAAACCTAAAAATTCTACACAACATGGTACTTTTAAAATAAGACTACTTGAATATTTTTGACCAGAATTATAGAGATTCCAAATAATATCATTTATTTGGAACCAACTCATGCGAGTAATTATTTATTAAATAAAAAAAAATCGAAAAGGAATGTTTGACAAGCTTGGGGCTTCGCGAGACCACAAGACTAGTCTTGGTCTTGTCTTGGTCTTGGTGACAAGACTCGAAAATCTCCTCAAGACCAAGACCAAGACTTGACGTTCAAGACCAAGACCAAGACCAAGACTCTACCTCGAGAGTCTCGTCTTGGTCTTAGTCTTGAAAAAAAAAATCTACACAATATTAAAATCTGCAAATGTCTCTGGGCCCTATGATTGAACATTCACGTTAAGTTAACGTAAACGTTGAGATTGTTTACCAGTGAGAACATTTCTAATTCACAGTAGTAGGTATAGATCAGTGCGTGCTACCAGATCACTGGAACGAATATTCGTAAATTTGATAGCAATTTTTCAGTAGATTCGGTGAAAAATAAGAAGCTTCAAATCTACCATCTGAATGTTTATTTTTTTACATCACAAAAAAATGATCAGAATATTCCATCTAATCAAACAATAACAATGTTCAAAAAAATGTATTGAACTCTATAACAAGTTATAAATAAATGTAACAAAATGCTTAAGACATCAAGTAATGTACTTACTTTTCTACGTGAAAGTCAATAATGCGTTAGGTACTGAATATTGAGAATATTCTTTAGTAGTAAGGGCTACCTCTCTCCTGTGACACTTTTTGCACAATTGCAATGAATTGGTGGAAGCGCCACGGCGTAGCCAAGTGTCCATCAGTCAGACGTTACGTCAGAGCCAATTTGCATAATTATGATAAGATTGTGGATGTGACCTTTGATCTAGACCCCCTTACTTCACCCCCGTTCGACAGGAAGACGTTACGTCAGAGCTTATTTGCATAATGATGATAAGATTGTGAATGTGACCTTTGGTCGCGACCCCCATCAGGATGTTGACCCCCGTTCGACAGGTCAGAAAAAATCTGCAGAATAAACGAAATTTTTGAATACAATTCACATCAAGTATTTCTTTTGAGATATCTGCATTTAGTGCGGTTGCGACCCCAATCAGGTGACCTCCGTTCGATGGTGTTATCAGTTGCTACGTCAGAGCCTGGCTTTATTGTGATGGTGTATCAAAAGGTTTGGATCACGTGGGAGGTGGGGTTGAATCATGTGGTGATGAGGGATGTGAACTAGTTCTGACTAGTTCTTGGACAAAACACACGCAAAAAAAATTGAGGAATTTTGCAGACGATTGGAGCAGATAAGGAACATCACATTCTATGTGCAAAAAAAGTTCATGTTTCAAACCTTCAAGAAATTGAGTATTGTTGGTAAGTGTTTTTTCTATAAAAATTTGCTTATCTTCAAAGCGATACTAATTGCAGCACAACAACCTCATTTGATCAACAGTTCTAAATTTAGCTCGAATGTGGTTTTCTTATCAATAACAAGTCTCAGCAACTATAGTTTGATATTTATCTAGTTAAAATTATCTCATTTCAATTTTATTTATTTTTTCATGAAAATTATTGCAATAGACATGCAGGGCTTCAATTTAGCACAAGATTTCAAAATCAAAGCTTGAAAATTTGTGAATAGCTACCTGTAAATATTTATAAAAAGGTTAAATAAAATACTCAGATGATTATGCTACTCGCCTAAGGCTCGTAGCACAAACTTCATCCTCGTGAGTAATAGCCTCCATTTTCCGCTCGTTAAATAATATACTATTAACAACCTACATAACTAAATATTATTTTGAACATTTTCGAAATTCTGGTTTTCTGCCAAAATCGCAAATTTACTTTTAACACACTTAAGTTGAGAACTGGTACCAAGAGAAAATTTTTTTGATAAATATACCCTATATATTATTTATGCCCATTTGAAAAAACTAAACATTGGTCAATACGTAATTCAAGATAAGATCGCAGCGCCGTTACGGTAGATTGCGGTACTAATCTGTGGGCCATTATCTTCTTTCTGTACATTCGTTTTTGTATGATTATCATTGTGTTTTCGTGTCTCCTTCTGAGTTTCGAACGTTTTAAGAGTTGTAGATTGGGTCTTTTGGACTTTTGTCAATATGCGATTAGGTATATTAGAATATATTCGTTATTTAGAAGAGTCAAAACATTTAAAATGTGATATTTCGACGCACGTGACGGCAGTGACCCATGATTAGTAGTGACAATAGCCAATGACCCACCGCCTAAATTCATCCTGGGTCTTTTTGAGCACTTCGTATCGAATCAAGGATGCAATTTGGAAAAGATAAATATTTTTTTGAACTATTTTCTTTTGTTGATGCCAAAAGGCCATTGAGCGCTAGCGAGTGCTAGTACTAGTGCGAGTGGTCATGTTAGAACTAGTGCGAGTAGTGTTGCTAGTACTGGTGCAAGTGAAAGCTGACCTCTAAATCCTCCGATGCTGGTGTATTTCTTCTTTCCTTTCTGCTAGCTACCCGAATATCTTTGCTTGGTGAACCCTGCTCTTTGTCAATTTCGAATGTCCGATTTTTTTTGGAACAGCATTTTTCCGTGATATTCTGCGATTTTTCTGTCTAAAATAACTCTGAATGAAGAAAAGCAACGATCTACGTCTTCAGGCCTTGTAGATCGTTGCTTTTCTTCATTTGTTTAAAGGTCCTCTTTGAGACTATGGACGATATCTCTTCATATAAAATAATCCTTTCGCATAAGCCCACAGAATTATAACCAAGAAAACAACCGACCTGCTACTTAACCTTATGAAAATAGTCTTTTTTGAAAAATGAAATGATCACACTGCTCGCATACGATCCGAAACTTCTTTCCCAATTTTTAACGTGTTAATCAAAACTTTGTTTTCCGTCTACCAGTTCTTTATTGGTAAGATTGATTTTCACAATGTACAATTTTTTTTGAAAATATGAAAAATATTAGGATTAGTAAGTTTGGATGCCATTGATGATGAAAAAATCAACCCACGACCATGTAGAAATCACCTATTAAAGAGCGTCAATCAACATCCACTACGTCACGGAATACATTACCCTTCTCCGTCTGGCGTATTGCCTGTGATAGCTTTTTCTCTTTCGAGAGAGTAATTAAGGTCCACCCCGTTCTCGATCATACAGTGAAATTTGCGTTTTCTTTTTTATTCATTTAGTATATTTTTGGGTATTTCGGAAAAATTTTTTCGCTGATTATGACTTTCAAATATTGTCTAGAATACGTATATGAAATTTAAAGTCATTTGAAAATGTATGCAAATTGTATTGTTATTTCTTTGGATAATCCCTCCTTTGCAAATGTATAAAGACAAGATAGAAACTAATTTCAGTTTTTTTTATGCCCAAGAATCAGATCCGGGCACACAGCAACAATGATCACCCTACCCTGGATTACTGGCTGATACCAGTCTTATTTGACATGCTAGAAAAAAATAAATAAAAAAAAACAAGTTTTAAGAAAATTTCTCAAGGAATCCATAGCGGTACTCATTCATATTTGTTTCTATTTATTAATCACGGAGCAGAACAACCCCTTTTATTTTCTTGACTATCAGAAATATATACTTGATATCAGCCAGCATGCTAATCTGAAAAGTTCAAATGGAAAATTATGAAATATCAAAGTAGGCGGAAGGATTTTTCGAAACTAAAATTATGACACGAATAATTCTTTATTCAAGTTGGCCTTCACCCCACAAGATGGAATTTCAATTGATTTTTCGATCCGGGGACAAAGTATAGGGTAGGGCACGAGAAACTTTCCACCTTACCTGTTAACTGTCAATTCTTTATTGCTGGAAAACAAGAAAGGTTTAATTTTCTTTCAGATATTTCCATTTACTTCGGCTTTGAAGCTTTTTATTGTGCATCGGAAGGGTGACTCGCAATTACATTCAAATGAATAAATTCGCATCACCTCTGGTATTTCAATAGCGGCTTAACCGAGAAATCGACCTTTCCTTTTCGCATATCGGGCAATAGTGCCAGATTGATTGTATAAGGTACGTTGAGTGGATTGATCAAATAACAGTGCTCTATAAATTTCCGCCAATGACTGTGAGTTGTAATGTTACATGTTTAGTTCAGAAAAGTTGATCAAATTGATATTAATCTATTCTCGATAAAAAAAAGGGCGAAAGTGCTGTCGAGCATCGAAAAATTTGATAAGTCTTAGAAAAAGTCAAAATTGTTGAGCCAAGTAACTAGCAAAAGAAACTTCCATAACCTGTTCCACAACAAAAATCTGATCAGTGTTCAAACACTTGAAGCTAGTGCTAAGCTAAACGGAAGTATCACTGAAACAATTTTCGGCCAAAAGTCCTAACTTCATAGAGTTAATTCCAGATATACGATTCAGACAAAATAGAATCCGAATGACTGCAGACATTGGAGAGGTCTCTTGAGTTCCGAATATATGATGGTTCAAACATTATGCCGCATCCACCATAATATCCATATTATGATTCAATAAATTATAGTTATTTATGGTACATTGCGTTGTGTTGAAAATAAGTCACGCGAGAAAGATTTGCACCAGGAGGCCGTTAAGCCTCAAGTGACTTGTGAAACATGACGCACGAGTGCCATACAATGTTCATCCAATAAACGGAGGAACTCATTTTTTATGAGATAATTATTAAATATAGGTTTAAGTGTCAGAATGACTAGACAGTGATATGTTTACATTTTGGTCAAAATAGGTTAATGTTTTTGGTTGCCACGGAAACGTGATAGGTTGTTTGTTTGTTTGCCACCGGGATGTGAGTTATAATGTTATGGATTTTAACACACCAGTGTGTTATTTGACACTTTACTTGTCCAAAATGACATCAATAATAATGACACCTATAACTATCATACGTTAGATAAAGAAATAAAGTAAGTATACACAATATGTGCACTATCGCGAGTCAATTCACTTTCAAGTCATTACATAAAATTAACAGCCAGTTCCATAAATAATAAAGTTCTCAAAAGCTCCTTTACAAAAAGTCAGCTTAATTTTGAAGTCGCTCTAAAATGAGGCCGGGTCCATAAGCAATTTTAATCCTTCGTTAGATAAAGGTGAGATTTTTGAAATATTATGTTATGTTGTTGCCCTGGAATATAATTCGTGAAGTTAGGTGCATGTGCATAGTGGACTATTTTTGATCTTCAACGTAACCTGTGTATGTTTGAAAACAGAAAAACATTAAAGATTTGTGTTCCGTCGTAAAAGATGGGTGATCCAAGGAAGCCTACTAAACGTTATTCATTCTGATCTGCTGGTTGGATGCAACCACCCCTGTCGAATATTGAACATTAAAATAAAATAACTCATCAGATATACAATGGATTGACCACCTACCTATTTGTAGAGAGATGAGAGGTGATTGTGATTGTGTGATTTCGATTTGTGAGTGGGCACATGGCTCCATTCCACCACGACCACTTGTAACGGTACGAATTTTCCGAAACGCAAGGGAATTTATTCCAGACGATTCAACTTAAAAAGTTATTAATTAAGCAACATTTTTAGTGAAATTTTCATTATAAGTGACTCACGCATTTTAAAGTTCGTAAGTGGTTGATTAAAAAGTACTAGTGTCTAACAGTCTAGTCCAGTTCAGAAGGGACAAATTTTAAAGTCAAAGTGTACTTGGAGTGACTTCGTGATTTGGAGTATGGTCCTGTGTTCACTCGGAACCAGTCATGACCCACTGCTCAGGTCCAATAGAATGAACCTGTTCTTCCAAAGTGTCGTTGTCCCCGTATCTGACATTTGAAGGACCTAGAAGGGTTAATTAAGAAATTGAGACTTTCAATTTGGTGAGATTACCGCGTGGTCCGTCTGGTGGCTTTTTGCCAATTTTCACAGGAAATTCATCGTATCCGAATCCAAAAATTGATCGCAGCTAGTGTACGCTGGATCAACTGCATAGAGCAAATTTGAAGATCGCTGGAATTTTTCCCCATTTTTTACGATTGGAAATCACTTAGTGGCCCTACAAAAACTGTGGTAAGACATGATTCCTAATTAATTCTTCGGTCATCACAGTGGATATTTTTTGGTTTCAGGCCTTTTTCTTTCTCACTCTCTTTTCCTCTTCTCTTTTTTTCTATTTTATTCTTACTGTTGACTTGATTGCTTCTCTGTTTGACAACGTGGTTGTGCTAACTCAGACACAAAAGCCACCCAAACATCATTTTGGCGAAGCATCGACCAACGAGTTGTGATAAACCAAACGGGATGGTTCCACTTCAAGATAATTGGTGAGAAACTTGGTACTCTCTCACGTGTTATACTACTCACGCCTGATTGTGACAAAGCTAGTTTGGCATTTTACGATGGTTGTTTAAAATATTGTGTCAATTCAAATGCCTTCCACTGTACATGCTCGATTGTCAAATCAATCTTATTCAGTCATTTATTGAGAACATATATTATTGATAACTACAATCAATATTCATCAAGAACTGTGCGAATTTAATCATGCAAACGTCTGGTTGTTCGTTGATACGGATGTGATATCGAGGAGATGATTATTTACAGACTCATTAGGTACTCACATCACATCGTATCATCTCCATCTATTTTCACTGTCAACTCACAGTTACTATCACTGACATTGAAGAGATATTGCCAATTGCAATACCGCATGCGTTGCGGTAATAAACAGTTTTCGTTGCTTCGAAAAATTTCACCGGTAGCGATAACGAAGACAGTAGCGATAGTCGCTATTTGACGGATAAAAATATAGTTTTTGGTGGAAGCAAGGAACAAATCCACTTAACGTTACATATAACCCGAACCCTAACCAAAGTTACTGGCAAATACATCGCAGTCCTATTTTGCTTATGTTTATGTGTTATTTTTTCAAAATGATTGATGATATGGTATTATTGGACTCCAGATTCTGATTTTGAAGATCCCATTTCATTAGAACAACAACGCCATCCAATATAGAGCAGACATTCATATCATCTGACACTTTCCGGAAATCGTTGAGATTTTTCTTTTCATCAAACTTTTTCAATACATATGTAATGTTCTTTACTCCCCCCACAGACACCTCTTCACTAGTGACCTTCAAAAAATTGAAAACAACCACACTCTATTTAGATACATCCCCATATGGATTATTTGTCAGTATTTCAGTGAGTAAGATCTGGTTATCTTCATCGGTAAACCGAACTTGGTTTCGCTTGATTGTTTAAAAAAAAACTTGCTGTTTCTTGATTTTGATTCATTGCGTGAATTGTCTTGGTCTTGAATCTAGCGAAAGTATAAACAAAGAGAATGAAATCAAACCTCAAAACATTGACAATCAAATGTCAAATAAGATATTTTCTTCTACTGCGCATGCGTTTCGCTACGTTAACCGCTATAACTATCGTCCGTTAACAACCGGCATTTATCGGTCGATATACGATAAATGACATCCAAATGTCAAAGTTGTCAATTAGCGTTAACCGGCGCTGCATTTTTTGAGCAACGAAAAAAAATTACTCTGCGTTCTATTTTTACGCCAGGCGTTAAAGATGTCAAACAGAAAGAATGTCAATTGCTTTAAATAACACAACCTAAACTGACACACAACATAATCAATGTCATTGAAAATTATAGTGGTATCCCTCATAAATGAAGCAGCAGTAATATTGGCCGGAGCTAACAAAAATAACATGGAATATCTTATTTCGCATAATAAACTTGGACGGAAAACACTTCCACACACAATACGCCTCGGCGTAGAGCCGCAAAATATGAGGGACGGTAAATTTCCAAAGAAAAATTACGACGAAGGTCAGAGCAAAGATTATTGAAGGATGTTCCGAAATTTAATTAATCAAATAAGTATTTTAAAAGTCAGTCCAAAGTGCCAAAAACGTACAAGAATGTTATATGACCTGGAAGATGATTTTTCAAACGACTCAAATTTTTTTGGATACAGTTGAAAAACCCGATATGGAATGCACACTATCAGACATGCCTCCATATATTTGTGCTCTCAATTTTAAATCAGTTTTTCCGAATGTGAAAAATGCTATACGCATATTCGTGGTCATGGCATAGTATAATAAACAACAAGTAGCTACAGCTCCATATACCATAAGGTGGTCAAATTTTGTCTGTCTCAATGACAGAAATTAGCCTCATTTATGCACTGCTAACCTTGAAATGTAGACTAAACCATATTGTAGCCGATTCCATGACTTCAATGATACCGATACATAGGTGAATTATCAATCAAGTTATACAATACGATTACCCACTATGCAGTATGTCTAAAGATTCATGCGAAGTTTCACATTCCTGATTTAGAAAACAGTTTCACATTCCAAAATGTTAGCAGGGTATTAATGAGACGAATCTCTGTCATTGAGACAGAACGAAATTTGACCACAGATATATGGAGCTGTCGCTACTTGTTGTTTATTATACTATGGCCATGGCGGTAATAGTTTGCTCAGCGGAAAGCTCATTTTTCACCTTGAAACGTCTTAGCTTTTATTTAAGATCTACCATGGAGCAAGACTAGTGTTGTAAGTATCTCCGTCGGTAATGAAAATATTGGGAATTTCCGGAGAGGAGTCTTAAATAATGGAAATCTTGAAAATTTTAAATTTTTCACAAATTCGTGTTACCATATGCATGTTGGAGGTCTAGTACATTGGAATTACATAACTTAGATGAAAAAGTCGGGAACCCTTATCATACATACGAAATCTTGATCGTGTTGAATATGTCGGAAACAGTGGAAACTCATTATTCGCGCTTGATGAAAAATGATACGGGACAAGAAGAAAGCAGTGAGGAGGAGGAGGAGAACTGTGACCAATCTACGGGGGAGGGAGGAGGTTCAGGGGCTATTATAGCCCTCCGCCATAGCCTAATAATCAATAAGAACATTTAATCAAATTGATAGATTGAGAAGAATTGATAGATAGAGGATCAGCTATGGAATTATCTGTTGAGCTGAAAATGCTGTTTGCACACTGAAAGAATGCCATAAAATATTTTTCTCAAGCATAAGAATGTTGCTTCACATATCTATTGTTTTACCTGTAACAACAGTCACAGCGGAAAGGACTTTTTCGGTTTTGGAGAGGATACAAACATATCTCAGGAGCACAATGGGTAAGAAAAAAATTACTGGTTTCACCTGCGGTTCTACCCATCCCAGAGCAGGGTACAGACACAAAAAACCATTTTATATTATGTTTTTTTCTTTGGGACGAGAATCAGAACAGACATAAAATCATCCAAAACACTATCAATGCTAAAGACACCCAATTTATCCATTTTTGGTTGCCGCAAATAGGAGGTTCAAAAATGTATCGCCTGCGGCGCATCGCTTTATAAGTCTTGTAATTCAATAATGGCTGAAAATATTATGTTCTAACCTATTGTTCTACTATATTTTCCAAAATAATGATAATTTATATGAAAGAGTCCCATTTTTCAACTCATCCCTGCACCAAGTGCATAGACTGATTTCTCGGACCCCAAAAACAATTTTTTGTTTTTACTTTTCCAATGAATATTTACTTGAGTGTTGTATCTGTAGTTACCGAGGTAGTTGCTTTTTAAAAGTTTTTTGTTGAAAGCTTCATCACAGGTACTTTAAATTAAACTTGGTTCTTGGAAATCCATGTTTCCAATATTTCCATATATTTCCAGATATACAGGGTGTCCCCGAAATGACTGTACAACTCCAAACCACAAATTGCTTAACCAAAAATAAGGTGATCTATGCAAACTTCCCTATATCCAAAATTGCTTCGTGAAGTCTACAAAGGGCGTCAAAGATTAAAAAAAAAATGTTTTTTTCTTCATTTTTCAAAAACGTGCAAATCGATTTTATTTTTTTATAATTTTTGTCACATAGTCTTGGACCATTAAATAACGTTTTTTGTTTCTATAGCGACCAGTTGAAATTAACCGGAAGTGTTATAAAGGTGACGTCATATGTGGTTATTTCTTTTGATTTTTTTTGCCATTGACTTTTTGATAATTCAGATATTTTCATCTACAAGTTTAATGTATTGTGAAGTTTTTTACTCTGGTTGAAAAATTCTGTTGAGGTAAGTGGTTGTGCAAAAAAATTTTTTTTTCAACTAGCTAGACAGATATTTTACTATTGATTTTTTTTTTCTAGCATAACTACTTATTCCAGCATATTTCTGCAAGAAAGGAAAAAACTTTTTTACATACTGGGTTATTAGATGAAAACATCTGAATCATCAGAAAGTCAATTCCAAAAAAAGTCACTGACGTCATAATATGCAGCTACTTTTAATTTTTATGGAATTGACTCCATGATAATTCAGATGTTTTCATCTATTGATTTAGTGTACAAGAAAGTGTTTTTCTCTTTGAAAAAGTTTGCTGAGATAAGTAGTTATGCTGGAAAAAAATAAATCAATAATAAAATGATGTGTACCTAATTGAAAATATTTTTTTCTGGCACAACCACTTATCCCAGCAAAATTTCTCATTGAAGAGAAAAACTTCCCAATATATTGAACTATTAGATAAAAGCATCTGAATTATCAAAAACTCAATTTCAAATAGAATCAGAAGAAATAACAACATGAGAAGTCACTGTTATAACACTTCCGATCAATCACAACCGTTCGCTATTGAAACAAAAAACGTAATTTCATGGTCCAAGACTAGGTACCAAATATTATCAAAATCGATTTGTACGTTTTTGAAAAATGTAGGAAAAACCATTTTTTGAAAAATCTTTGACGCCCTCTGTAGACTTGACGAAGCAATTTTGTATATAGGTAGTTTGCCTAGATCACCTTATTTTTGATCGAGGAATTTGTGGTTAAGCGTTGTACAGTCATTTCAGGGACACCCCGTATACTACACCTGCTAAATATCATTATATAGTTGCGAATTTTATGTTAAAATTTCACTTTTTTAACGTGTGCCCAAATTGAGTTTGCAAATGGAAAACTTGTTCATCATCGAAGTTTTGCTTGTAAAAAAACCTGATTCATTCAGAAATCATAGGTGTGTTTGTTATGCTCCACTAGTGCACACTTTTCTACACTACAACACTCAGTGTGGCTTTGTATGTCTGTTTTTAAGATAGAATAACTTCACCAAACTAGTAAAGATATTCTATCCTGAAAAACAGACAAACATTTCACAAACAAAGCCACACTGAGTGTTGTAGTGTAGAAAAGTGTGCACCAGTGGAGCAGGAGCATAACAGACACACCTTATATATTTTCTATCTATGATAGGAAAGGTTAAAAAGTCCTTGGAATGTTAAAAAAGTGAAATTTAAACATAAAATTTCGTATATCATTTGAGTACATGATTAGTGATTGGCAGGAACCTACAAATTTTAAAAATTGCATCTCTTCAAAATGGGCTCAATTATTGTCATCCTTTCTTTTTAATATTCCATAAAACCTACTATAAAAAGTAAAAAGTAATATTCGTGACGTCAGTGGAATCTAAAGAATCGATACAATTCATATACCATCGATTTTCGTATGTTTTTATTTTTTATTCAGAGACTAATGAGAATAAGTACTTGATAATGCTGACAAAATGATATTAAAATTGATGAAACAGAAAATGTTGATAAATTACAAAAATAAATGTGGAACTGCCAAATGGAATAAATTCGATAACAGCAAAAACATTTTATACAGGGTATGTCATCTAGCAGTGGCTGATACCAACTTTGTTACTTTAGGTACAATACCCTGTATATTATTCAATTTTTAGATCATTCACAAAATGTTTAACATATTTCATGTAGAATATGTCTTCTACCTATCTTCACCTGGTTTGGAAATAAGCAGTGTTTTCAGATTTATTGGAAAATGTAAAAAAATCGCTACAACACACAACACAGTCAATACTTATCCCCCAGTTAGGTCTAGGTGTGTTTTTACTGATATGAAAGTTTGTCTGACTTGGTGACTTTGTAGTTGATCGGGCTTGATTTTTGGATTTTTTATTTTTTTACATTATCAAGAAATAGACAGTATGGTATTGTTGGTATTTATCAACTTTTGAGTGTGTTCTAACGAATTTCTGTAATGAAATGATTTTATTTTTGTAATATTAATTTTAGCAATAAATCTGAAAACAATTGATATTTTCAAAACAGTTGATGATAGGTTAAGGATAATATAGCCTACATTAAAAATGTCCAGAATCCGCTAAAGAATTCAAAAATTGAATATTATACTGGGTGTTGAATTCAAAATAACAAAATTGATATCAGCCACTGCTACATGACACACCCTCTATAAAATGTTTTTGCTGGAAAAAATGGACAAAGAAAAATATCAATCGACGTTTTCGAGAGTTTTTTCGAAAACGACCCCTTTCATTAGTTGTTGAATTTATTCCATTTGGCTGTTCTATCCTGTACAATATCGGCACTCACCATTGATAAAAATGATGTGAAATCCATAATTAATCATCGTGCTATTGCGCCTGCACACAATAAGCAAACCAGAATTCACTCTGCGAGCATTATCTCGGAGGAACAGCAACCTCAACTTCAAAAAAGTACCTTCAACCCCCAATCAATCAATAAAATAATTTGCTTATTTTCATCATTCTAGCTGACCGGTCTTCGGAAGCGTCCGCGTTCGTTCACTTGAAAGTGGTGGAGCGATTTTTGAGCGGTACTCCAAAAAAAAAATGAAATAAACACCCTCTTTCTCTATTATCCAAAGGTTTATATAAATTTTACGGTATAATGAATAGAAATTTGGAAATTTTATGTAAGGCAAAATAAGTTGTGAATTTCATTCGCTAGAGAATGGTCAACGCAAAACTTCAATTTGATGAAATTGAGGTTTTTTAAAAAATGATTTTGAAATTTATCAAAAATCGGTGTCAATGGATCGTTCAAGAATCCTTCAAAAAAAATTCTGTCAAAAATGCGTCACAATTGGTTGAAAAATGTGCCAAGGAAACTTTTAAGAAGTTAATACACGGTGCCAATATCCCCTTAAAATTTGGGTTATAGTGTAGCCCAGATCATTTTTCGTACTTTCAATTATCAAAAACATTTTTCTATAGTTCCTATTTGTAGATATATTGAGTCTTCTCTGAATATTCTTTCCCGTTGGACTACCTATCATCTAATACATTCAAAATACAGGGTGCTATGAGTATATGGCCAAACTTCAAGAGTTGATTCTTTGAATAATTTTAAGAAGAAAAGTTTTGCATTAACAGTTATGTCAAACTAACCCAATGAACTCAAGTCGCTGAATAATGTACCTGTATCATAGAAAGGTGAATATAATAATCAGTATATTTTAATCACTTTAATATGATGTATATGCACGCAATTTTTGCGCGAAAATTTGAAAGGCTCCAAATTGACATCATGTGCTTGGTGGGCGTATTTTTGTTCAAGTTGACAACCAATGAATACATTCTTCATCCCAATAAAAACACAAAAACACGGCTTGTTTATTTGTCAGGATGTATGGCATACGTTTTGTGTGGTATACAAAATAGCGCTTCACGCTAAGTAACGTAAATAACTACATGCGGTAACCTCATTACCGTGAATGATGTTAAGCAGTGAATCACGCATCCGATTTATATCAAAATACCGCATGCATTATTACCGCCCGACATATTTAGATTGGCAATATCTCTCCACTGTGTGTAAATAATTCACTATAAATAAACACCTGATATAGTTGTTTCATCGATATATTGCGAACTAATCAGCACTTTCTAACAATTAACAAAATTGTAACAAAGTAACAGAGTTTTTGACTTTATTTTCCGTTTTTTTAACACGTAATTCCCGTTTTGCCACAACTCAGTCATTAATCAATAAAATAATCCCGTTCCTGTTCTATTTAATTATTCTCACTTTTCTACGTCCGAATCTTCAATCAGTTATCTGGCCAAAACAGACATTGTGTCAAAAATCAACGCCCTAAAAACTATCAATTGACTTATTCACATGCAAAACTAAAACTCATGGTACGTTTCGAAGTACCCAGCGCACCTTTCCCCACTTTTGGCCCTGCCAAAATATCGCATCTCAGATCAAGGTGACGAGGAACGAACAGCAGAACCTGGGTACCCGTTAACCCATGCAGTTGTGCGTCCGTTATTTAGCTCCCGCGATCTTTTTTGTCTTTAAAGATTCAAGTAAATTCACGACGTATGCATGAAATCTGCAGTTTATCGTTTCCGAAATCTTCCAAGTAAGCCGTGTGTAAGTATTAAACAAATCGAAGTGGGTGATTAATATGTTTGATCTAGTTTTCCGGTATTGTAGTGGATTTTCTGGGTTTTGGTTAAAGGCGGTAACGTCTTGGCCAGAATAGGCTAGAATTCGAAATATCCACCTAGATCACCGGTTCCCAAACTTTTTTGTCTCATAGACCACTTTAAAGGTTGTGCTGGTTTCGGTGGATAGCCAACAGCTGAATTTATACCATGTTCACAAAGCTTCAAAAAAAAATTTTTTTTTTACGTCAACGTAGACACCTGTCAAGTCCCGTGGACCCCTGGGGGTCCACGTGAACCACTTTGGGAATCACTGACCTAGATCATTCCCAAATAAATAATATTTTCCGGGACTCATTCAGTTTTTCCAAGAAAGATCTCCGTCCCGAGCAAAACCAAGAATGAGAATCTGGGAGATGTTATTTTCTGTTTAGTCAGTGGATTTTTATTGATTATTTTTCTTCATATTATTCCCGTACACTTTTTCGTCTGGGTCAATTGTAACAAAAACTGCCAAAACCGTGGGCTGCCTTAAATTCCTTTGTGATTCTTCATGTCTTGCGATAATTCCGGTGAATCTTCAATAATGAAAGGAAGCTTCTGGAGCCGTACGAGCATCTACTGTAAACCTTGTTGATTTTTTTTTCATTCTGCAGTGCGTTTTTTTTTGTTTTGATAAATTCCTGCGTCCTGTTGTTTTTATTTTTCTACGTTGCGTCCGTTTTTCTTTCTAAAAGTTTATCGAGTTGTTATATTTTTGTGTCTCACGTCCGTTTTGCAAAGATCGTCGAGCTTTTATAATTTTACCTACTTTTTGCGTCCGACATTCTTTTCTAAAAATACCCTTACGTCGTCGGATGAATTTCTCAAATCATTTTTGATATCTTTTTGGTAAGTCAACGCCATCTTCAACTTCGTACACACCCGCCTTTTCATCAAGCTATTATTTTTATGCGTCGTTGACTAGACTGTATTTTCTGATCATATTTCCCGGACAGTATTTTCGTGATGTTTCTGAAGTTTGATTTCTCCCTGCCGAGATGGAGGGATGAATTCCGGATTTATAATAATTGTATGAATGCGCCCATACGTTTCTGGTGTGGGAATAGGACATTTTTGACAATATAGGGATTTTAGTTGAAGTAACTATCATAACGAGCGCCCATACATACCTAGTGTAGAAATAGGCGGTTTGATAGGATAGGAAGTAGTGCGGTAGTTATTATCAGGGGACGCCAAGTTAGGTCCAGATAAAGGGATGGCTACATGATAACCGGGTAAAAATAACTGTTCAGGGAAAGCGCCGGAAAATGCGGAATAGACTAAGGAAAGGCTGTTAACGTCTTATTTTAATTTTGGTTAAGAATGACCGTTTTGTAACAATTCTAGATGGACAATAGAAAGATGTTTATTCTTTGATGCGAGTTTTAGTTCGAAAGTTCAGTGAAACCTTTTCAAATCAGAAATTGGAGGATTCTGGGAAAAACCGATCGCCTGGATTATCTCCACTGTTTCAAAGCTACCCGAAAAAGATTGTGGGCCCTCCACCACTTTATTCCAAAGGGTGGCACCCGAAATATGGAGAAATGATTTTCCTTTCCCGTCGAATATTTCCGGAAAATCCTGGGTAGCGTCAGATTAGACAAAGCATGCTGAAATGGTTTAAAAAAGCGCGTCTGCTGAATGACATTCTTTGTCCGTTCACGACTACGAGTCTAGAAGTTGAGATTTTGGAGTAGTTCGGTGATAAAGATGCGTTTGACTACAGTTTCAATGTAGACATGTTAGATCGTGAACAAAGAGGTATATTTTGGGTATTGATGGTTGTTTTGTAGTTCAATTATTTCGCGCTTTTCAGGTTCGGTCGATTATAGGGTAAGTATAAAGCGAGTGGTGCTGTATTTAGAACAAAAACGTTTGTATTGGATGTTTGTTGCTGCCTCGACTCACTCGCCGACTTCAAAGCTGGCATAATCGACAAATCGCCAAGAACTAAGAAATCCAAAACCCGTCAACCACCTCTTTTGCCTTTTTTCAACCTTTTAACTGTTACACCTTTTTTTTACCATTTTTCTACTGTTACAAGTTGGCGCTCAACGCCAACACCTCATTTTTTCAGTGTTACAAATTGACGCCCAACGTTTTGGAGGGTCACACCTACTACGGTGGTTTCTTTTTTGAGATCTTTCCATGGTATTTTGCCCAACAGCTGATTTTTTTTTGCGCGCGACAGTTAGTACTTTTGCACGGCTTTTAAGGGTAATTTTCGAAGTTTTTAGGGTATTTACTGCTGAACTGCTCTCAGTATCACCTACCAGCAAGATTTGCATGTGTCGAGCGAGACTTTTTGGTTTGGGAGGGACATTCAAACTTCGACTTTTCGAATAGGGTGCGCGAAAGAGATCGCATTCAGACATTCCTGACGCACAACGTTGGACGCCTAAAGCGAATCAACCCTACAGAACAGCACGAACAAAACAATAAGGACAAGTTGTTCAGGAAGTGTTGTCAGATGTTCGAAAACTTGCAACAGATTTTCGATGGTTCAAGAAGCGAACAACAACCTTCGTCTTCGAAACCAACTCAGAGCATTCTGGAAATTTTCGATAAGGAGATCAAGCAGAAGATTCTTTTGCCGGTAGAAAGGACATCAGTAGCCCATGACCTCATTGTCTTGGACGATGGGACACCCAAATCAAGGATCAGCGACCCTCCCATTATCAGAAGACGTATTGTGCCTGTGCCGGAATACTTTCACAACTTCACGTCTACCATTGAAATTTGAGACAATACCTTTGGAAATAGTAGAAGGATAGACAAGAACAGCAAAGGTTTGGCAACACGAGAGCGTCAAGAGAACTCGAGAATATATCTCGTTATCGGGTTGGACATCACAATATCAGTGCATCTGGACATGACGTCACATTAACTTGGCCTTCGGCCACATCGACTCGTCCAGAGATTTACAGGGAACGTTATCCAAACTCGACTGTCCACCTGAGGCCTGCAGGGACCTACGATAACCTGCGTTCTGGTGTAAATAATTCACTATAGATAATCACCTTATATAACGGTTTCATTGATATACTGCGAAATAATCAACACTGTGCCCAAGGTTAATTGATAATTAACCTTGCACTGTGCCTGCTATATGACATCCCTTGTCAGTTTGAGTGGCAACTCTATTCCTGGCAGCTCATTTGAACTACGACTACGGGTAAAAACGTTAAGATTTTGCAGTCGTTCGGTGATAAATGCGTTTGACTACACTTCCAATGTAATTATGTTACCCCCATATGCACCGTAGAAATTTAATCCGTATAAAGACTTCATCGCGATTATTTTCCATTGGGTGATATGGAAGTTAATCGCGATAAACACTTCATCCGGATAAGATTTCTACGGTGCATATGGGGGTTAGATCGTAAATGAAAAGTTATATTTTGGGAATTGACGGCTGTTATGTAGTTCAATGATTGCTCGCTTTTTGGGTTCGGTCACTAAGTGTAAAGCAAGTGGCGCTGTATTTCAAACAAGAACGTTTTAATTGAGTGTTTGTTGCTGCCCCGATCCACTCAACGACTTCAGAGCTGTAGTCTAAGAGCCAGTGACCTTTCTCAGTGATGATTTAGTTGAGGTCAATTTTTCAAGAGAATGTTGTACGGACCCTACTCGAGTGTCATCCGAGAGGGTTCGCCCTGATCGCGGTTCCAAAAGGGTGGCGGAACGCCCCCAACATGTGAAGAAATTTGCATCTTTTCATCATTTAGTTAAGGCTGAGTTTTCCACCAGTTGCTCTTCGACTTTGGTAGTCCATTATCATCCAGAAAAATCGGCGGGTCGATAGGCCGGTTCCTCAAGGGTGTCGGATCACCCTCAACATGTCGTGGGACCGATGAACTTTTCATGATTTGGTTAAGGCTAAAATTTTGATTAGCCGTTCTTTGATAGCCTACGATCATCCAGAAAAATTAGCGGCCGGTTCCTTAAGAGCGGCGGATCACCCTCAACATGTCGTGGGAACAATTAACATTTCATAATATTATCCAGTTGAGGCTGGATTTTTCAACAGTTGTTCTTTGGTAGCCCACAACCATGTAGAAAAATTGGCGGATCGATTGGTCGGTTCCTTGAGAGTGGCGGATCACCCCAAATATGTCGCGGGAACATTGAACTTTTCATAATATTATTCAGTTAGGACAGAATTTTTCACTAGTTGTTCCTTGGTAACCTACAATCATCCAGAAAATCTGGCAGATCAATTGGACAGTTCCTTAAGGGTAGCAGATCGCTCTCAATATGTCGTGGGAACATTGAACTTTTTATAATATTATTTAGTGAAAGGCTGAATATTCTAGATTGTTATTGTGGTAACCTATTTCAAGTGTATTTTATGTCAATTTGCGGACAAAATAGCGGTTCTAAGTACCTGGTGGGACGACTTGAATATTACGAATTTTCACGGATTTTCTTATTTTTTGAAAATCTTGATAATAATCAAAGCTCTTCAATCACCTCCTAATATTTTTAGGCTCATTCGATACAAGTGCAACTTGAGAATAGCTTTCTTTGACGATAT
This sequence comes from Orchestes rusci, assembly GCA_958502075.1. Lineage (NCBI taxonomy): Eukaryota > Metazoa > Arthropoda > Insecta > Coleoptera > Curculionidae > Orchestes > Orchestes rusci. The sequence continues at coordinate 19,347,596 of OY293307.1, forward strand.
AAAATTTGAAAAAAAAAATCAAAGTTTACGTGACTTGTATAGTTGCAAAACTATTTCCTAGCTGCCTTTTAAATGAGTATGGCAATATAATCTTCACCAGAGATAATCCAAGGGCTATGATCACTATGAAGATTTTGAAAAATTTGAAAAAAAAATCATCGTTTTTATTGAAAATGGGGATCCGCCAAGAACTTAGAACCGCCAATTGACATACGCACTCAAAATAGTTGCCACAAAAACATACTAAAAAATTCAGCCAATTTTGCGGGATGATTTTAGGCTATCAAAGAACAACTGGCAATAAATTCAGCCTCAACTGAATCATATTATGAATAGTCCAATCTTTCCGTGACATGTTGGTGGTGATCCGTCACCTTTAAGGAACTGGCCAATCGATCCGCCCATTTTTCTGGATGATTATACGTTAACAAACAACAACAGGTGAAAAATTCAGCCTTAACTTAATAATATTATAAAAAGTTTATTGTTCCCGCAGCATATTTGGGGAGATCCGCCACCCTCAAGGAACCGGCCAATCGATCCGTCGATTTTTCTAAATGATTGTAGGCTCCCAGAGAACAACTGGTGAAAAATTCAGCCTTGACTGGATCATATTAAGAAAAGTTTATTCGTCCCACGACATGTTGAGGGTGATCCGCCACCCTCAAGGAACCGGCCAATCGATCCGCCAATTTTTCTGGATGATCGTAGGCTATCAGAGAACAGCTGGTCAAAATTCCAGCCTTGACTTAATCATAAAAAGTTCATCGGTCCCACGACATGTTGAGGGTGATCCGCGACCCTTAAGGAACCGACCAATCGATCCGCCAATTTTTCTGGATGATTGTGGACTACCAAAGAACAACTGGTAAAAATTTAGCCTCAATCAGATGATAAAAAGATGCAATTTTTTTCACATGTTGGAGGCTTTCCGACATACCCTTGGAACCGCGATCGGGGCGAATCCTCTCGGATAACACTCGATTGGGGTCCGTACAAGATTCTCTCAAAAAATAGGCCTCAACTTAATCATCCCTGGAAAATGTCACTGGCTCTCCTACTACTGGCATAATCGACAAATCGCCAACAACTAAGTACTCCGTCATTCACCTCTTTTGCCTTTTTTTAACCTGCTAACTGTTACACCTTTTTTTACTGTTACAAGTTGGTGCTCAACGCCAAAACGGCCCCTTTTCAGTGTTACACACTAGTGAGTCTATTGGGGCTCACTTTATAGCCAGGTTATTCACCCATGAGGCCCGGTCCTTTAAACAGACCGATTGTTGCCCTGGTTGAGGCATTGTTCAGATCAATTGCATTAATCCGACGACTAACAAATCCATTTTGTCGAAGGCGAGCAATCGCCGGGAAATGTTCTGGCTGTCTCTTCCTTCTCCAGGCACAGTAGTCTGCATTCAGTGTCCTTGGTGAGCCCCATTCTGTGCATAGTCATTTCTACCAGGCACTGACCTATACACCGGTCAACTAACCCAAACTAACCCACCGCTACTCGGATTTCTTGTCTGTTGAGTTCCAGAATTTTTCTGGTTTTTGTGGTCCGAGTTCAAAGTGAGCAGATCGTTTCCAAATACAAGTATCACTTATCTAAAATTGACCAAATTTGGAAATACGAAAATGTCCACTTTTGCGTAGAGCTACTTTCAAAAATACATCATGGAACAGAATTGCTACTTTGAAGGATACTTTCAAAATTAAAGGAAGCTTTAATTTGATTATGGAACTGGCTGTTGGTGGACTGCTTTTTTTTTATTTTACAGTTAGACCTGGTATATCAGGTTGTTGGTTGAATATTTCACATTCTACCTGAACTGCCCTGCAGAGTGTGCGGTTCGGCAATAAGAATAATTCTGTACCTAACACATGGTTGTGGTGAAACGTCACTATGTGCATTTGTGAGGAAGACCTTCAGTTTGCTCACAAAGATCGAAGTCTTTTTATTTTTCATGTTGTCGTTTGTCGGTTTATGAATTGAACAATCTTAGCATTAGTGCTGACTGGTTATTTCATTCTTCTTGTCATAACTTTTATTTATCACAAATTTGCTTTGACCTCATCTCATCACACAATATAATTCAATAATTGGGAGTCATTGAACAGAGCCATTTGTTTTGCCCTCGTATCCTATCTGCAACTTGACAACGTGCAATCTGCAATTGTATCGTTCTTAGTTTCTGATAGTACTGCAGATCACTGCAGCGCGCTTCATGCAACGTTGCCACTATCATACTAAATGTATCGGTGAAACATCACTTCAATCTTTAACCTAGGTGTTGGATCCTTTGATTCGAGAACGCGCCGACAGGTAGTGAAAGGAGACATTGAGAGACAGTATCAGTCAGTTAGAATTATTCAGTTATCAATTTCAAGTTTCCTTATTTTATAATTGTTATAATCATTCATTCAATACAGTCCACTTTTAAAATCAAATATCAAAAATTGTATTTTTTCACAAACCACAACAAGAAGACCCAAACGGTTTTTACACATGGTCAGCATCGAGCCGGAGTGATATTTTCAGTGAGCTGTGACTCTAAAACTGTGAGTTATTGTAACAACGTATTTTGACTGCATTCGTGACCCGCATCTCTGGAAAAAAGTTCTCATACTTGAACCACACAGTTGGTGAAGCTAAACAAACACACATAAGGAGAAATTTGGTAAGCCCATTCCATTTTTCAATCTCCAAACAAGTGATACGATTATTATTCATTCGTAAATTCATCCCGATATCACGTCATTATGGCTCAAAAATTGAAACAATTGTCTCAAAAGCGTACCGATCTTATCAAAAATCTGTCAAGGTTCCATACTTTTGTAAGTGATTTCTTATCAGAAGATCCAATCCATTACAATGAGTTGAATGCCCGTCTAGAGAGAAATCAAGCATTATTAGATCAATTTGAAAACATTCAAGGTGAAATCAATTTGATCAGCGATACTGACACAGATGACAATCAATATGTACAATTTGAAAACAAATACTATCAGGCCATGGCGATCGGTCAAGAACTTCTCAAACATCATCAAAACAAGATTATACCAGCAGAAGCAGCAGTTTCTGGATCAAATAATCAAAACAACATACATTTCCCAGTCATAGAACTGCCGAAGTTTCATGGAGAATATGACAAGTGGAGTCAGTTCCATGACATGTTTATATCCCTAGTACACAACAATCATTCACTGGATAATATCAAGAAGTTTTACTATCTAACAACCTGCCTCAGAGGAGATGCTGCAAGAATCATTGAAAACATTGAAATCACAAATGAGAACTATGAAAACGCTCTAAACCTTTTAAAATCTCGCTATCAAAATAAATATCTCATCATTAAAACACATATCTCAGCAATTGTTGATGCTCCATATATTTCTAATAATTCAAAACAAGTTCACCTCAGTCTTCGTAATTTCACAGACGATATTCTAAAACACATGAGATCTCTGAAATCACTTGGTGAGCCTGTTGTAACATGGGATACTTTATTATTCCATATTCTCAGCAAGAAATTGGACTCAGCCAGCCAAAAGGAATGGGAGCTTCAACTCATCTCTAGTGAATCTAACAACAAAGCCTTGACATTTGCAGACTTCACACAATTTCTAGAAAAACGTTGTATACTATTGGAGACAATGAACAAAGAAAAATGTCTTAATGATGACAATAAACAGACCTCATTTGTTACCAAATCTAGAAAAGCATTCTCTGGTGATGTATCAAACTCTCAGCAATTGTGCAGTTATTGCAAAACAAGTTCTCATCAGATTTACGCATGTGATACGCTCAAGCAGATGTCAGCTTCTGACCGATTCAAAGAAGTTCAAAAGCTCAAGCTATGTACAAATTGTCTTCGCAGTGGATATTCCACATTTCAATGTAGTTCACAAAGTAAATGTAAAAAATGCAACAAACATCATAATACATTCCTTCATTTTGAACAAAGATCAAACAAGTCTCACTCAAGCACAGAAGAACCGCATCAATCTACAAGCTCAGACAATTCCAGTGTTGCCAATCAATCTCTGATTGTTTCAGACCAACTTTCATCAAACTATTGCAGAAATTCAAATTTACATGTTTTATTATCAACAGCGGCTGTTATACAAATTCAAGATCCATACAAAAATTGGCATAAATGCAGAGTAATACTTGACAGTGGAAGTCAACCAAACTTCATCACCTCCAAATTTTGTAAGAAGTTGTCCATGAATTTGTCCAATATTAATATACCTGTTATTGGAGTTGGCAATTCAACAACATCCATAAATAAACAGACGACTGCATTAATCAAATCAGAAAATGGATCATTTGTCACCAGATAATCATTTCTTGTCTTGGATAAGATAACGAATAATCTACCTCATATATCTTTTGAATCCTCACATCTCATACCAAATCACATCAAATTAGCAGATCCACAATTCAACATCCCAGAAGAAATTGATGCCTTACTGGGTGCAAGTATTTTCTATGAGCTGCTTTGCTCTCAGCAGATAAAACTTGGTCAAAACATGCCAATACTTCAAGAAACTGAACTTGGATGGATTGTATCGGGCAACATAGCACCATATGAATCTAACAAATTGAAATCACTTCATTGCAACCTTTCTACTAATGATCCCAATCAAATTCTAAAGGATTCATTGGAAAAATTCTGGACAATAGAAGATATTCCTTTTAAAATTCATCTTACACCAGAAGAACAAGACTGTGAAACATTATTTCAAGAAACAACAGAACGTACTCCAACTGGTCATTTCATAGTCAAACTACCTACCAAGAAAAATGTTGATAAACTTGAAAACAATCTGAGCAATGCATTAATTCGTTTAAAATCAGTAGAGAGCAAAATCATATGATCAGGGTTGATCCAAACTTTAAAAGCAGCAGTATATCTTATTACTTACCACATCACTGTATTCAAAATGAAATAATTAATAAATTTAGAGTTGTATTTGATGGATCTTCAAAATCAGCCCGTGGTTTGAGCTTAAATGACACTCTGAAAGTAGGACCTAATATACAGCGTGATTTACAACGGATAGTTCATAGAAAAAATCCCGAGGATCCAGTTCAACATTTTCAGCTAAACACAGTGACATATGGGACAAGCAGTGCAGCATTTCAAGCTTTCAGAAGCCTCCAACAAGTCGCTCATGAAAATCCTGAAGAATCTGATCTTTGCAATATAATACTCAGAGACTATTATGTAGATGATTTGGTCACTGGAGCAGACAGCAATGAAAAGGTCGAGGATATCAAGATTAAGATCTCAACATTATTACTTAAATATGGATTTAAACTCAGAAAATGGGCATCCAATGATCCAAGCGTTCTGAGCGAATCGATATCAAACAGCATGGATCAATATGACATATCTGAAGCAGATTCCAATGTAAGGAAGACGCTGGGTTTAAAATGGCAATCGAGCAGTGATACATTAACCTTCCAAATCAATTCATTTGATTCATGTCCAAATATCCTAACAAAACGCAATATATCTTCTGTTATTTCCAAACTTTACGACCCTCTTGGATTATTGTCTCCAGTAACAATAAAAGCAAAAATTATGATGCAATCACTGTGGGCACGTAATTTCAGCTGGGATCAACAACTACCCTCTGAAATGTCAGAGGGTAGTTGTTGACCAGTAGTTGGAAGACATACTGTGAGCAGCTTTCAACATTGCACAATTTTGTTATACCAAGGCACATTTTATTATCTGGAAGTAAACACATTCAACTTCATGGCTATTCAGATGCCTCAGAAAAGGCTTATGCAGCATGCATTTATATAAAATCCATAAATGACGATGGAAACATCAAAATAGCGTTATTATGCAGCAAAACACGTGTTGCACCACTCAAAACAATATCATTACCGAGACTGGAACTCTGTGGAGCTCTTTTATTAACACAACTTTTTAATAGCATTAGGCAATCCATCAACTTTACAGTTGACAACATCTATTTATGGACAGACAGTTCGATTGTTCTTTCATGGATATCTTCATCACCTAGCTCATGGAAAAATTTCATAGCTAACAGAGTTTCAGAAATTGAAAACCTGACACAAAATATCTTATGGCGACATGTACCGACAGACAGCAATCCTGCAGATATTGCATCACGTGGAATTAGCCCCATTGATTTACACAACAATACATTATGGTGGAATGGACCAGAATGGCTTTCACAGGATTCAGAAAATTGGCCCATGAATTTTCTAGATTTAGATAATGACATCGAATCTGAGAAGAAAGAACAACAGCAAGTTTTCTCAAAATCAGAAGTATCAGATCTTAACATTTTTGATAAATTTTCCACACTGCACAAATTAAAACGAGTGATGGCTTTCATGTTAAGATATTTACATAATTCCAGCCATCATTCTAAAAAAGTAGGTGATTTATCTGTTCAAGAACTTCAAGGCGCATTGAGATCTCTTATTAAAATGGCTCAACATCAGTTGTATGCTGCAGAAATTGTAGCATTGCAAAAATCAACTAACATTTCCAATAATTCTACCCTGAAGAACCTAGACCCATTTTTGGATGCCGAAGGGATTCTTCGAGTAGGTGGCAGACTCTCAAAGTCGTTATTGAAGTATGACAGCAAGCACCAGATAATTCTTCCTCGAAAACATGCTATAACTAGATTGATAATACTAAATGAACATCATAGGCAACTACATGCAGGACCACAGACTCTTCTAGCAGCAATAAGAGAATCATTTTGGCTACTCAATGGCAGAGCAACAGTGCGTATCATCCTGAGAAAGTGCCTTACATGCTTTCGAGTCTCTCCAAAATCTTTGATCAGAAAAATGGGTGATTTACCAGAGGATCGCGTAAGACAAGCCAGACCATTTTTGATTGTGGGTACTGATTTTGCCGGACCATTTCATATAAAAGATGGTAAATTGAGAAATAGATCAATCATCAAAGCATATCTCTGCATATTCATCTGCTTTACCACAAAAGCAGTACATTTAGAGATAGTTAGTGATCTCTCTAGTCAATAATTTCTAAATACCTTGAAACGATTTGTGTCAAGGCGTGGATCATGTAGACGTATATATAGTGATAATGCTACTAACTATGTTGGGGCTAGCAATCAATTAAAGGAAATTTACAATAATCTGCAGACATTGACCACCAATCCAGAAATCAGAACATATCTTCAAACTAATAATATCCATTGAACTTTAATTCCACCTCATTCACCTCATAGAGGAGGGTTATGGGAAGCAGCTGTTGAACATGCCAAGTACCATCTCACACGTATAATTGGAAAATTGACTTTAACATTTGAAGACCTTGCAACTATTACTACTCAGATAGAAGCTATCATCAATTCCCAACCTTTAACCTCTTTATCAACTGATCCTCGTGATATGTCTGTCCTTACACCCGGCATTTTCTCATTGGCCAAACCTTAACCTGTAGTCCAGAAATGGACATATCTCATATGCCTATAAATCGATTGAAGCAGTTCCAGATATCACAGCAAGCTGTGCAGAATTTTTGGAGTCAGTGGAGTCATGACTATCTTCAAACACTTCAGCAACGTTACAAATGGCGCAAGGATACCAGTGATACCATTAAGAAAGGCAGTTTAGTTCTATTGATGGATGACAATACTCCATCAATGTTTTGGAAGTTGGGACGCATCCTTGAACTCGATCATGGAAGTGACAATATTGTTCGCACAGTTACAGTTAAAACCGCTACCTATATCCAGAAACGTGCTATACAAAAAATATGTTTGTTACCCATAGAACAATGAGTTTTGAAAACCAAAGTCTTTCAAGGTCGGCGGTATGTTGGATCCCTTGATTCGAGAACGCGCCGACAGGTAGTGAAAGGAGACATTGAGAGACAGTATCAGTCAGTTAGAATTATTCAGTTATCAATTTCAAGTTTCCTTATTTTATAATAATTGTTATAATCATTCATTCAATACAGTCCACTTTTAAAATCAAATATCAAAAATTGTATTTACTCACAAACCACAACAAGAAGACCCCAACGGTTTTTACACTAGGGTTTCACAATGTCTGGTCACCATGTGGTTATGAGTTAACCTTGAGTGAAAAGTAATAAACTGTTTCACATTCGATAGTGGAGCTTACATTTCAACCCATAAGTTAAGTTGACCAGAAGAAAATTTACGGGTTAAGCACAAACCAAAGGAAGATAACCTAACTATGTCTATTTTGACCTTTTTTGAGGTTTGTTACCTGCTTCTTCAATACTAAATTCGATATTTTCACCAATCACTATAAATAAGCAGCAGAGAGTAAGATGGATTTATATGACATTAACAGATTCAAAGATGATGAGAAAGATATAGTTTGCCGACACAAAATCATCAGGTCCCGGACGAATAACGAGAAATGCGAAAATGTATAAGACCAAATATAAGAAATTTCGAGGATTTTTGGAAAAATAGTGTAAATGACATTTTTTGGTTGCCAAAATGGTCTTACTACAATCATTACAAATTGAACTGTGATTCCTTTCATTGGGCTTTGTTCAAAATGTTTGTTCTCCAAAATGATTGATTGCCAAAAATTGACAAAAGGATGCACTGCAATCTTTCGAAAACATTCACAAGCAATTGCACAAGAAGTGTGAATTGACACATTGTGGTCTGATTTTATTTTCAGCTTGTCCCTATTGTGCAGCGACACCAGATGCTGTATTGGATTGCGAAGAATGTGATAGGTACATGTTGCGTATAGGTGAAATGTCCTGACTGCGCTAGGGATGCCTCAATCACAGAGCTTCTCCAAGCAAAAAAAAGATGTTTGATCGGAGAAGGGGAAGATATGTTCTTGGAGAAGATACCATCCAGTTCAGGTGGCACGGAGATCTCATGAGAAAGTAGTTTTGCCAGAGATGTTGAACAAATTGTACACAACTCAGGTCCAGCAAAAAGCTTCAATAAGTAAGGGTGGACTATCTCAAGATAGACGGACGTCGAGAAACGTATGAACAACTAAACCATCTATGACCTGGATGTATGATCAATACACATTTCTCTCACAAACTCCGGAGTTGTGGAGTTGTTGCAAAGATCCTGATGATGAACGACCCATGGTTTTATGTGCCAACTAAAATTGTATGATCAAGTGGTATCATATTGATTGTGTAGGGATGCAAAACATTCCCAAAAATGGATTTGTGATGTATGTAAATAAAAGACGTAATAGCCAAGTTGGGTGGCCAACTAAGAATGCGAGGGCCAAGAGAAAAACCTGGGAAATATTTTCAAGTTTCTGAAATGGTCGCTAGGGGGCGTAACAACCAACACCAAGTAGAAAAATATGATTTTTATGGAATTTTGTCCATTGAAAATATATCGATGAGCTCATTTTCGGATTTACTACCTATTTACCTACACTTTTTGTCTGAAACGTTTTTTTTTCTATTCATCATAATAAAGTGGTGGGGGAAGTTCAATTGTTTTATTAAACAAACGGAGATTTCTCCCGTTTCGCTTGACGGATTTCAACAAACTTGGGCTCATATGAAAGAGAATAGTCTGCGCTATAAAATGCTCATTTGCTTTTTAATTTGTAACATTCGCCGTCGCCGCTAGATGGCGTTAACTGAAATGGTAGCATACTTTTGAGTTTTTTGCCAAAAAAATCAAACGTAATGGTATATCCATTTTCATATATTTTAAAAGGGGGCACATTTTCCTGAAAAAAATTGAAAAAAATCAAAAAAAAAACAAAAAAAAACATTAATTTTTTTGTTTTTTTTTTTAAGGAAAATGTATCCCCTTTTAAAATATATAAAAATGAATATACCATTACATTTGATTTTTTTGGAAAAAACTCAAAAACATGCTACCATTTCAGTTAACGTCATCTAGCCGCGACGGCGAAGGTCAAAAAATTCAAAACCAAAAAAGTTTTTTGAAGTGCAGATCATGCTCTTTCATATGAGCCCAAGCTCGTTTGAATCGGTCAAGCGAAACGGGAGAAATCTCCGTTTGTTTAAAAAAACAATTGAACCACCACTTTATTATAATGGATAGAAAAAAACGTTTTTGACAAAAAGTGTAGGTAAATAGTCAGTTAATCCGAAAATGAGCTCATCGATATATTTTCATTGAACAAAATTCCATAAAAATCATATTTTTCTACTTGGTGTTGGTTGTTACACCCCCTAGCGACCATTTCAGAAACTTGAAAATATTTTCCAGGTTTTTGTCTTGGCCGTTTTAGTGATAAAATTTTTTGCCGCAAGCCTCTACGATAAATAGTTTTCGAGAAACGGTACCTCGCATTCTTAGTTAGCCACCCGGTACTTGGGTAGTTATCTTTTATTGTATCATTCATTCGAAATAACTGAAGGACATAAATTCACAAGGGGTGTACATACGGCTAAAATTTCGTCAATAACAGCAACGTCTCCTGCTTCCTTTTTCATCACATACATTGGTTTTTTTTTGTAGAATTGTATATTTTTGCCTCAAGACTGCGATTACACTTTCTACATGTTTTATAATTACACTTTCTACATATTTTTCTAACTAGAACTATGTGCCGAGTTTTTTGTATTTCTCCAGGATCTTACTGTTTTCTTCATTTCAAAAATGCTGGTAGGCTACACTGTCGCCATTCTCAAACCACCACATTCACTGATTGAATATCTTCGATCGGCAAAAATGAGATCATTGGACTGTGAACTTTCGAAAATTCTACAGTTTTCAGTTAGATTTTCATCGCTAGTGCGAACTAACTCCGGACCCCTGAGAAATTAACGGAATGGATCCCGCAGGAGATTTAACAGTGTTGTGTCTTATATGTTGACCCAGTCATACTGTGCTTCAAGATGCCCAGACTTTCCTATGTTGATTTCAAAACATTCAATAATTACCGTGCTTCATTATCAAAAGCTACCTTGAAATACAGTGTTGTCCTCGGTATAATTTATTGCCTTGATGGCCAAATGATCAGTGTTGGCAATCTCTAGTACATTAGTTTGATGGTAGTGCAAAATTCTCGACATCGTTTGCAAACTTACATGAAATAAATTAGATATTAAGGTAAAATCTGAATTCAGCCTTAATTTCGTCAGAGTAATAATGAAATGAGTAAATTTATCTTTTATGATTATTTGATGTGTAATCTTGAATAATGGTTGATCAGTTTACTGATAATTATATTGTATCTTAACTTGTTTAATCACAGTATTAAACATGCATTACTTTCTAAGTTAACACATTTCCAATTTTTTTATAATTTTCATGATAGGTTATGAACCCACGAAGTTCAATGTTAGATAGGTAGAAAACTGATCAATCATCACGTTGTAATTTGAATACATTTCCAATTCTTAATAATTTCATGATAGGTTATGAACCCACTCAAGTTCAATGTCAGATAGGTAGGAAACTAATTAAATCATCACATTCCCGAACCATGGTCGGTCACTCGGTCATGTTATGATTATTTTGCCGACGAAAGCACGAACGGAAGTGCATAGTAGAATTATGTTTACTTCAATATTTGGATAACATCATTGTGTACTATAACAATTGATTATATATAAGCAAGTCGTGGGAAATAAAGAATCAGTATTCAACAACTACTCAAAACGTTGTTTTACTCAACAAATGTACTGTGCCCAAGCCCACTTGGCCATAGCAGAGAGTGAGGCTGCTCTCTGGCAGTAAACTCTATATTTTCCGCTGCTCAACCGAACCAAGTTGAGCAAGTGTAATCTACGAGCTAGACCTAGCTTGTACATTGGTCCTTCGAGCCGGATATTTGGAGCAAAGGAATATGCCAGCATCATGATGAATGGGCTCCAGAAGACGACAGAGGGTCTTCTAAAACAAAACACAGAGCTAGGATGGATAGTATCTGGACCAATAACATCAGGATCGCCAGCCATACAAATTGTCAGTATGATCACGCACGTTGAAGAAGACAAACAATTGACTAAATTCTGGGAAATTGAAGAAATGCCAGACTCCGTTCAACTGACGAAAGAAGAACAAGAATGTGAAGAATTCTACGAAAAAACCACAACCCGAGAGTCGGATGGTAGATTTGTAGTAAAAATCCCATTCAAACAACCAACGGACGTATTGGGTCATTCTAAACCAAGGGCTGCGGCAAGACTCATAAATGTTGAAAGAAAATTACATCAAAATTCCAGTTTACGAGAAGAATATTCAGGGTTTATGAGAGAGTACCTAGAGTTAGGCCACATGAGAAAAGTCAATCGACAGGAAGTAAATCAAGGACAATATTACATTCCCCACCAGGCCGTCATCCGAGAATCCAGCACAACAACACGGCTAAGAGTAGTTTTTGATGCATCGTGCAAAAGTTCTACCAGCATCAGTCTCAACGACATCATGCACGTGGGCCCAAGACTCCAGCAGAACATAGCTGACATACTTCTTCGGTGGAGAAAACACGAAATTGTATTCTGTGCGGACATTGAGAAAATGTACCGTCAAATTCGAATTCATCCAGATGATCAACAATTCCAGAGAATTGTATGGAGAGAGCAACCCCGTCAACCAATGTTCGAATATGAGCTCACCACCGTCACTTACGGCACAGCCTCAGCTCCGTACTTAGCCATAAAGACACTTCAGAAGCTCGCAATTGAAGAAGCCAACAAATTCCCAGCTGCCAGCCAGGTAGCACTAACAGACTTCTACGTCGATGACATTTTATCCGGAGCACATAACACAGAAACAGCCCTAGAGCTACAAAGGCAGTTGCTAGAGATGCTCACCTCCGCTGGCTTCAACCTCCGAAAATGGTCCAGCAACTCACCAGTCCTACTTCAGTCCATTCCAGAACAATTCCGAGATCAAAAGGTACAGGAATTACCACAAGACGACTTCAAAAAGTCCTTAGGCGTACTATGGTCACCAGTTGACGATACCTTCAAGTTCCAAGTAAACATCTCCAAGATCAACAGACTGACAAAGCGACAAATCTTATCTGAAATATCTAAGCTGTTTGATCCCTTGGGATGGATATCTCCAATCGTGATACAAGCCAAACTAATCATCCAAGACCTCTGGCTGAAAAATCGGGAGTGGGACGAAACAGTGGATGAGGAAATAGCTTCAAGATGGACACGATTTCAAGACAAAATAATGGAAGTAGAGAAAATAAAAATTCCGAGGTGGATACATCAGCGAGACAGAAAAGTGGAACTGCATGGATTTTGTGATGCATCAGAAAAGGCCTACGGTGCGGTAATCTACAGCCGCACAGTCGAAGAAGGCAACCAAGTGATAACTTTGCTTCAAGCAAAGTCAAAAGTAGCTCCAGCAAAAAACAGGACAACCCTTCCTCGATTAGAGCTATGTGCAGCAGTTCTACTGTCTAAACTGATACAAAGAACTAAGAAGACTCTTCAGTTAGAAGACACAGAAACATTTGCCTGGACCGACTCTATGATCACTCTTGCCTGGATAAAGGGCAACCCAACCAGATGGCAGACCTTCGTAGCAAACAGAGTCTGTGAAATACACAGGAACACACCCTATACAGCCTGGAACCACGTCAAATCACAAGATAATCCAGCCGACATCATTTCACGAGGAGTAGATCCAGACAAACTACAATCAGCAGAACTATGGTGGAAAGGGCCGAGTTGGTTGAACTCCCTAGGCGAACTTCCAACAACACACGACATTCCAGACGTCCAAGCAGAAGTCAGAGCAACGTGCCTCAAAACTGAAGTCACAGCTAGAACAGACATATGTGAACAATTCTCAGATCTCACAAGAATGCTCAGAGTACTGTCCTACTGCCGTCGATTCGTCAAAAAGGGAGAAAAACCAGCATTATCCGTTCAAGAGATACAAACAACATTCGAAACAATCATCAAGACAGTGCAACAACAAGAATTCCCGGAAGAATATAAGTCGCTACAACAAAACAAGCCCATCGACAAACGAAGCAAGCTGCTAACTCTGTGTCCATTTATAGACAGCAAAGGCGTAATCCGAGTAGGGGGAAGGCTCGAAAACTCATCATTACCGTACGACCAGCGGCACCCTATGATCCTCCCATACCATACGCAACTAACAACGCTGATAGTACGGGATGCACATAAGAAAACTCTCCATGGAGGCAACCAAGTAACTCTATCGTACATACGAAGCCAGTTTTGGATCATCAACGGCAAGCGGGCCGTGAAAACTGTCATAAATAAGTGCATTGTGTGCATCCGCCACAAAGCGGAAACAGCTCAGCAGCTCATGGGACAGCTTCCAAAACCACGAGTAACACCAGCCCCACCATTTTCAAACTCAGGAGTGGATTACGCGGGACCTATTCAAGTCAGAGCAACTAAAGGTAGAGGTCACAAATCCTACAAAGGATACATTGCAGTCTTCGTTTGCCTAGCGACCAAAGCAATCCACTTAGAAGTAGTGAGTGACATGACTACAGAAGCATTCGTAGCAGCGTTCCGACGATTCACTGCCAGACGAGGACATTGTGCCCATATGTACAGTGATAATGGTACGACTTTCGTAGGAGCAGCACGACAATTCGAAGATGAGATAACTAAAGTGGTCCAAGATCAATCTCTGCAAAGTACAATCGTCAACCTCGGAACGCAGTGGCATTTTATTCCACCAGCCGCCCCACACTTTGGAGGAGTATGGGAAGCAGGTGTAAAATCAATGAAACATCACTTCAAGAGAATCATTGGTGATTGCACCTTGACTTACGAAGAGTTGACAACGTTAATGCATCAAATTGAAGCATGCCTCAACTCGAGACCACTCTGCCCGCTAACAGAAGATTCAGAGGATTTCAGTGCTCTGACTCCAGGACACTTTCTCATAGGAAGAGAATTACTAGCGCCACCTGACCTTAAATCTACCGAGAACTTTACTTTAACTCAACGATGGAGACTAGTGCAAAGTTTGAAGAAACACATTTGGAGTGCATGGTGTACCGAATACCTAACAAGGCTACAGCAGAGATATAAATGGGCGACTCAAACCGACAATTTGACAATAGGAACTATGGTCCTGATCAAAGAAGAAAACATAAATCCAAACCAATGGCCCTTGGCAAGAATAGTAGAAACTCATCAGGGACAAGACGGGTCAGTACGAGTAGTGACAGTTAAGAAGGCGGGAGGAGCGATTCAAAAAAGACCCATCCACAAACTAATTCCGCTACCGACAGACGAAACCAATAATTCCACACCCATAAAAAAACAGCCAGAAGACAGAAAAACAGATCGAACACAAACCACCAGGGCCTCCACTTCAAAGTCTCACTTACTGGTCGTTTTGGCAATCATATTCATGATCATCTCCGCTGCAGCAGGAGACAACGGATTCAAAATAAGCTACCCTCAACATGGAGTTTACGTGGAACACCTTGGATCAGCAAGAGTGGACCGTGGAGTCTTCAGAATTGAGACATCACATAGTAGGAACAAAACCAAAACAGACATAGCAAAAGTATCGACTGTCGTTAGCCAATTCAGTGACCTATGCGAACAGTCCAAAAGACTGACAAAAGAAGTGAAGTGCGCGTCGCTTGTTCAGCATTTGGAAGAACTGGTAAATCACTCCAAATGGATAGTAGAAACCTTGGATGACGTTCATCATCGAAGTAAGAGAGGACTATTTGGAAAATTTCTAACCGCAGTGTTTGGTGTGAATGACGACGTATATCAAGACATAGACAAACTTAATACAAATCAGGAAGAGCTTATTAGAGCATCCAACCACCAGACAAAATTTATGGTCTCCACCCTCACGACGCTCAACGCAACAGAATCCAGGATCACCAGCAAGTTACAACACTTCCAGAAACGACTCAACCAAGGAATTGATGCCATAAATACCATGCAAACTTGGTATAAAGTTATAGACACGAATACACTCAACATTCATATATTAAGCGCATATCAAGTAGCTACCAACTTCATCAGCGACACCAACGACTACTACGAAAAACTGCCCAACGTATGTTTCAACAGAGGCACAATTTATGATATAATGTCTCCAGCAGTGATCAACACCATCATCCAGAACTCCAATCAAAAACTCCCCAGCAGCCTAAAGATCATCTCCACCGCTTTATCCACGAGGTTAGCCATCAACACCACACATTTTAACGTACAAGGACATTTTCCAATCGTTGATGGGACAGAGTTCACTCTGGTAAAAGCAACGCCCATTCCATTGAAGATAGAAAACGGAGCTTATTGGACCTTGGACCTCTCCGATGATTACACCGCTGTCGATTACAACACCCAACTATACTTTCAGCTGCAGGAAAGCGAATTCCAACGGTGCATCCACCTACATCCGCACAAATTCATCTGCTCTCCTGTCTCCATCCGGAGCATTGAATCCAACCCGTCGTGCGTCATCAATGAGATATACGAAAGACCACAGCCCAGACATTGCAACATACAACAGCACAGAGCAAACGGCATCCTTTGGAAACAACTGTGCACTACGAACACATGGATGTTTATCGCAAACTCTTCGACAACAGTGGCTATAATATGCAATGGAGTTCGGGAAGATGTTGTATTGAATACAACAGGAATAATCCAAATCTCCCAAGAATGCATCATTCAAACAAAACAAAACATTCTTACACCCAAAAGAATCGAAGTCGTTCCAGTCCTAGGCAGTTACTCCAAAGCAGTACCCATAATCTTCAATGGGACTATCAGCAATCATGAAACCCCACACCTAGCCACCGAGCCCGTACTAAGGCAGACAGACGGCTTTGGAGAGTTAATAAAAGAAGAAAAGGACTTCAAAGATCTTCTCCATGATACAGTATGGCGCAGCATTCATCATCACACAGCGGCCATAAGCAGTATCACGACAATAGCCATCCTCATAATAGTGGTCCTAGGATGGCACACAGTGAAGCTGATTATCAGGAAGAGACAGAAGAGGAGAAATCTGAAAGCGGACAAACAACAAGGCCAAAACGAAGACATAGAGTTGATGTCTCTACGTTCGTCCATCCTGGAGAGGCGGCAGAATGTTTAATCACAGTATTAAACATGCATTACTTTCTAAGTTAACACATTTCCAATTTTTTTATAATTTTCATGATAGGTTATGAACCCACGAAGTTCAATGTTAGATAGGTAGAAAACTGATCAATCATCACGTTGTAATTTGAATACATTTCCAATTCTTAATAATTTCATGATAGGTTATGAACCCACTCAAGTTCAATGTCAGATAGGTAGGAAACTAATTAAATCATCACATTCCCGAACCATGGTCGGTCACTCGGTCATGATATGATTATTTTGCCGACGAAAGCACGAACGGAAGTGCATAGTAGAATTATGTTTACTACAATATTTGGATAACATCATTGTGTACTATAACAATTGATTATATATAAGCAAGTCGTGGGAAATAAAGAATCAGTATTCAACAACTACTCAAAACGTTGTTTTACTCAACAAATGTACTGTGCCCAAGCCCACTTGGCCATAGCAGAGAGTGAGGCTGCTCTCTGGCAGTAAACTCTATATTTTCCGCTGCTCAACCGAACCAAGTTGAGCAAGTGTAATCTACGAGCTAGACCTAGCTTGTACATAACTTCTGAGAAATTGTTTTGGAAATCACTATCCATCTCACATCAAAATATGATTATTTTAATGCGAAGACCATTCACCTGATCAGAACTTCTGCGAAACCTTTTTGTTGTACTGTATCGCTCAAAATCATTGAGGCAGGAACGGGACCCATATCCTAAATTTTGAGATGGAATATGTAATCGGGATGGTCAATTTTTCCTTCTGGAGATGGATAGCTCACGAAATATGCACTCCATAACTAACACTGAATATAGACAGTTTCTTATTGTCTTAAACGGCCCACAGACGTTGCAATTTGTTGCACAACTGCATCGTTCAACAGTGTCAAACATTGACAAGTACAGTTCAGTATGTTCAGTCAGAATCTATTAACGTTCAACATGGCACCAATTTTGAGGAAAAAAGCATTGGTTGCTGAAGAAGTTGGGTAGTTTTCGGATGATTTAAGAGAGTAACAAACCATGCATCAGATAACCAATAAATAGACACAAACGTCAAGCTTGACGTGTATCTAGTAACCAAGTTGTACGACAGATTGCATCGTCTGTGGGGTGGGCCGTTTTACACCAGTCAAAAAGTGGTCAGAACATACGGATTTATGTCATAATTTTTCTTCAGTCAAATCCTGCCGACGGACTGCATCTAGCCCAAGGACTCTTCTTCTCATGCCCTCTGGTGATGGACAGTTTGCACATTTTTTGGAAATATGAAAAATATAAGGATTAGCAAGTACTGATGCCATTGATGTTTGAAAAATCAACCTACGACCTCTAATAATGTAGTAATCACCGATTAAAGAGCTCCAATTAACATCCAATACGTCAAAGAATACACTATCTATCTCCGTCTGACGTATTGAATGAGATGACTCTCTCTCTCTCGGGAGGGTAATATGGCCCCACCCCTTTTGCGATCATGCAGTGAAATTCGCGTCTTCTTTTTCATTTATTTGGTATATTTTTTGGTATTTCGTAAAAATTTTTTCGCTGGTGACTTTCAAATAATGTCTAGAATACGTATATCAAATTTTAAGTCATTCGAAGATGTATGCAAATTGTCCATTCCTGGGATTCCAAAGAACTTTTTGTTTTTTTCCCGATCACTTCGTTTTGAACACTCAACACAAGATCGAGTCATCATCTACAGTATGTTAACGCGAACTGATTCGACAATACTATTATCAAAGGAGCCTACGAAACATGACGAAAAGTTATCAAAAATCAAATCATTATTCACTTTGTTTACTTTTCTATGAAATGACTAGCCGAATAAAATATCAGCTTCTATGGGTGCTTAGTGTTGCACAAGACAAGAATTCTTGTCTTGAAAACTAGTTTCTTGTCTTATCTTGAAATTCAAGACAAGAAATTTTCAAAGTCTTGTCTTGCACTAGTCTTGCATACTAAAGTCTTGTCTTGTCTTGTCTTGTCTTGTCTTGCACATATTTGTTAAGATTCTATATCCTTACAAAAAGGTTAAGAAATGTCTATATTTTATTTCATAAAAAGAATCTTTGTCGTATAAAAAAAGTGATACGGAAATGAACGACGCTAATTTTAGCAAAAAAAATCTTAACGGAACATGTTCTGTTTATCAAAATATGAAACACCCTCTGTGTATATTGATAACTCCATGCTCGAAGCATGGACAATTTATGTATCTATATCAAAGAATAATTTTATTCTTTGTGTAACTAGTTAGTGATCGCAAAAAAAGTAATTACATAAAATAGGTAGATAGGTACGTACCTACCGTAATTTTAAAAATATAATTCCAGTCAGTATACCTACCAGGTGTAATATGTACAGGGTTATTGATTCTATATGCCTCCCCCATCTAACTTTTTAATTTGACATTTTAGAAAAAAGTGTTCTAAATGAAATTTTCATGGTTGTAAATGAAATTTTTGAAAAACCTGTCTTCCCATATATAAGGTGTTCCAAAAAGTCTAAGCAAGGGATAACTTTCTTATTTAAAATTGATACCCAATTTTTTTATTTGATTTATCATTTTTCATGTAGCATACCCAATACCCAAGTTTGATGTATACTTACATGAAATAAATGAGATATTAAGGTGAAATCTGAATTCAGCCTCAATTTCATCAGAGTAATAATGAAATGAGTAAATTTATCTTTTATGATTATTTGATGTGTGATCTTGAAGAATGGTTAATCAGTTTACTGATAATAAGATTGTCTTTTAACTTCTAAGAAATTGTTTTGGAAATCACTATCCATCTCACATCAAAATTTGATTATTTTAATGCGAAGACCATTCACCTGATCAGAACTTCTGCCAAACCTTTTTGTTGTACTGTATCGCTCAACATCATTGGGGCAGGAACGGGACACATCTCCCAAGTTTTGAGATGGAATATGTAATCGGGATTGTCAATTTTTCCTTCTGGAGAAGGATAGCCCACGAAATATGCACTCCATAACTAACACTGAATATAGACAGTTTTTTATCGTCTTAAACGGCCCACAGACGATGCAATTTGTTGCACAACTGCATCGTTCAACAGTGTCAAACATTGACAAGTATAGTTCAGTATGTTCAGTCAGAATCTATAATCGTTCAACATGGCACCAATTTTGAGAAAAAAAAGCATTGTCTGCTGTAGTGGTTGGGTGGTTTTCGAAAGATTTAGGAGAGTAACAAACCATGCATCAGATAACCAACATAGATAACCAATAAATAGACACAAACGTCAAGCTTGACGTGTATCTAGTAACCAAGTTGTATGACAGATTGCGTCATCTGTGGGGTGAGCCATTTTACACCAGTCAAGAAGTGGTCAGAACATACGGATATATGTCATGATTTTTCTTCAGTCAAATCCTGCCGACGAACTGCAACTAGCCAAAGGACTCTTTTTCTCATGCCCTTTGGTAATTCCCGGCACCTCTTGTCCCAAATTCCTGGCAATCCAAAAAACTTTTTGTTTTTTTCCCGATTACTTCGTTCTGAACACTTAACACAAGATCGTGTCATCATCTACAGTATGTTAACGCGAACTGATTCAACAATACTATTATCAAAGGAGCCTACGAAACATGACGAAAAGTTATCAAAAATCAAATCATTATTCACTTTGTTCACTTTTCTATGAAATGACATGAGCGCCTGACGTCGATCAACTGTTGATATTTGAATTTGACATTTGTAGTGACACGTCACATGGAAATGTTTAATATCTGTTTATTTCAATCAGCGAGCACGTTATGGCTTATGACATTTGATTTTTTAACCAACCTTCAACCTATAATTTTAATGGCAATTTTCAGGAATCAGTTGGGACTCGTGACGTACTTGGAAAAGATCTTTTGCATCGTCTGAGGGCCGTTTTACAGTACGTTTTTTACATCAGGTCAATCAAAACACAATATTATGAGATCTGCGGTCACTCATATGTTATCCCTAACCTATTCTGTCCCTGCTGTCAGTACTTTGTGTGTGATTTTCTATTTTATTAGTTCCAACCATAGAACACATGTACAATGTTTGGAACTGTGAAGACCCATGATACTAAAACACACAAGAAATGATCAATTGCTGGACGAAATCAGAACCAAGCCGTGCATGTAGTCACCGCGAGCCAAAAGTGAGGTTGGATCTTAAACATCCATAAAGTCACCAAGTCACTATTTGCTGGTCAAAATTTGAACTGGCTCACGCATGACGTCCCCGCGTGACATTGATTGTATCGGTTTGAGGTAGGTCACGTGATGACTTCTGAAGTGGGATGTGCGACAGTTTATCTTGTTTGTCTGAAACCAACAAGATCATGGTAGTCCAGTTACCTAGGTAACCTATAAATTTTGAGGTTTGGACGAGCAATGACGTCAGCGAAACCTGCGCGTGATCATATCTTGTTTGTTATAGTATCATGGTGGAGACCTGTCCAGGGAGGTGTGAAATGACATTGCAAGATGATTGTCAAAGAGAGAGAAAGTTGATGCCCTTATTGGCTTTGTATTTATATAATTGTAGTGCTGTTGATTGATTGACAGAGTGTATTCTATACTGAGTGTTATTGCTGATTGCTGGACAGCTCAACAGGGTACCACAAACTTGGCGACGATGATAAAACAAGAGTAAGTGTTTACCAATTCAAAATAATAATGAGAATATGGTTCTGAAAATGTATCTATTTGTTTCTTATTTTTCAAATGAGTTGAAGCTGAGAGCTATAGTACAAGAATTCAAATTCGTATTAGGTATGTTTGATATGGCTGCATGGGAGCCAATGATTATGTGTTTACATTGTGGAGGCTGGGAGATATGCAAAGGCTGTGTGCCATAAAGAGGCTGTGTGCCAAAAAGAGGCTGTGTGCCATAAAGAGGCTGCGTGCCATAAAGAGGATGTGTGCCATAAAGAGGATGTGTGCCATAAAGGGGCTGTGTGCCATGAGGAGGCTGTGACCCAGAGGCATGCTGTGAACCAGAATAAAAAGTTGACTAGTAACAGGTGATGAATGGAAAAATTGTTTTCGATTGCGAAGTGACGTATTTTGTGCCTTGAATGTCAAAAAGACGGATATAGGCATAAAACCTTTTCTTTGTGAAATTTTAGATACCGCTGTGAATTACATCGGATGGGAAAACATGGTTACGATTTATAAATTCAAACTTAGAGCCGGATGATACTTGAAGTGCAAGAAAAAAAAAGACAAATAAAATTTTACATATTGGGGGACCACAACTTCAAGAAGTTGCATATAACATACCAGGAGCTGTTGAAATATATGATCCGGCAGATTAAAATGATGTTTATAAAATTCTTATAGACATATTGACAGATAACTTTTTTCCAGTCCAAAAGTCTACATGTGAACGGCACATTTTCCGAAATATCAAACCAGAAGGTGGATAAACTTTCAATTAGTTTTAATGAGAATTTGTCAACAAGCAGCAAAAAGTGTTCTCACGCAAGAAGAATCAAAAGAGATAAATCTGGAAGATAAGTTGATCGATTCTTGGGCGTCACTTGATTTAAAAAAGAAACTTCTCGAAAAAAAACGCAGTCTTGATGAAATGATCGCGTTTGTGAAATCCACGAATAAACAGGACAACAGTCGAAAGCAATGAAGGTGGAGCCAGGAGTCTCAACTATAGTGAATAAAATTTCCTGGGCATCTATGAGGCTACAAATAAATAACTGCTCTCCTTATGAAAACACCGGTCATCATCCATCATCAACAGAGTGTCCAGCTGGAAAAGTCTGATGTTATAGTTGATGTTTCCAATGCCATTTTTCAGAATGCTGTCGTTCGAGGGGGCAAAAGCGGTTTTCCAATGCCGAATAAAATATCAGCTTCTATGGGTGCTTAGTGTTGCAGAAGACAAGAATTCTTGTCTTGAAAACTAGTTTCTTGTCTTATCTTGAAATTCAAGACAAGAAATTTTCAGAGTCTTGTCTTGCACAAGTCTTGCATACTAAAGTCTTGTCTTGTCTTGCAAGACTCTTGAAATTTCTTGTCTTGCACATATTTGTTAAAATTCTATATCCTTACAAAAAGGTTAAGAAATGTCTATATTTTATTTCATAAAAAGAATCTTTGTCGTATAAAAAAAGTGATACGGAAATGAACGACGCTAATTTTAGCAAAAAAAATCTTAACGGAACAAGTTCTGTTTATTAAAATATGAAACACCCTCTTTGTATATTGATAACTCCATGCTCGAAGGTAGCCAATTTTATTCTTATCGCAATCATATCATTGGTATTAGAATAAAATGGGCTACCTTCGAGCATGGACAATGGGGAGATATTTTTTTTTCGGATTTTTTTCTGTGAATTCTTTGATGCATACTAATGTCAAAAACAATTTTTTCAATTTTTTTTATCCATATTTATTCTAGAAAACTCAATTAATATCTGCTAATTTTCTAACGATTTCATTCAAAATACTCTTAGGGAAACTACGTCACCGACACGTGATCCTGATCAACAAATGAAGCGACTGGTGACGCCCCATTCTAAATTTGTTGCCAGGTTGTGAAATTAGCATAGCATTTTATTTAGCTCCATAGCGCATCCACCAATGAAATCAGTCGTACACCCAAGTCTATAAGGTAAATTGCGAACGAGCTGACAACGCCGCATCATGTGGGTAACCTAACCTTGTTTTTGTTGTTTACATATATACATCCGTGATTTGGGATTTGGTTACTGTTGGTTGTTACTGTTATTATTGTTTCTAAACATATTCCAATACACACACAAATTATGGAATATCCATTTCCACCTGTCTGAGTTCTCCATCGAGTGCTTCAAAAATTTGGAGACGAAAAAGCCATTTGAAAAGCCTCGATTCCGTGAAATATCCTAGAAAGAGTATACAGGTGCAAATGGACTTTTTCTTATGTTAAAATATTGTAGCCTCATCCTTTCTGAACATTTTGTTGTTTGAGGTGACTTGATAAGTGTTTTTTCGAAGAAGTTACAAAGCTTTGTATTGGAGTATGTTTATGAATTTTGGACAATAAAAGACAATAATGAGTGTTTACCTTTTATTGTCACGCAATATATAAACTGTTTCACTGGTATATGAGAGCATAAAACTCGGAAGCCACTGATATCAATGATGACACAAAGCACTTTCTCTTCATTTTTGTCACAGATTCAAACACAAGCTTTTCCTTTTTTCCACTGAATCAGAGCTTCACCTATATGAGGACTTTTCATTGGGTTTTAACGTATAAAAAAATGAAGAGTTTGCAGTTCTTGAGAAGCAAACTTGAAGCAAACAGCAAAACCAAAACAAAACAAAATTTGAGGTTAGGTTAGGAGTAGAAGGAGACGGCGCTGTGTTGGTGTTGCCACATTGACACAGAAATCACATGAGATCATGCTTGTTAACCAAATATAATATGATTTAGCGAGTGATTTAGTCTTGAATAAATAAAAAAAATTGGCTCATACTTGAATAAATAAATAGTTGATCAATTTGATTACTCGGAATATTCAATAGAAAGTGTTTGATTTGTTTCTATATAACCCCACTCATCTATTGTCCGGAGTGAAACGTAAACCGTGGCAAACGCGCAGAATGCACGCTAAATCGGAAAAGGTTGTCTCTGTTTAATCGAGAAAGATGGAAAAGCTGGGGATAGTACGTCAGAGCCCGCTATTGAAATTGGTTTCAAATTCATATCAAAATTTCAAGCAGCTCTAGTAAATTGACAAATTCACCAAATGACTTGAAACTCTCACAGAGGACTGCTTGAGCAATTCTAAAAATCATGTTTATATATTTTTGTTAACTTTCGAATTCATGAAACCTCCCTATTGATGTATCTATATCAAAGAATAATTTTATTCTTTGTGTAACTAGTAATCGCAAAAAAAGTAATTACATAAAATAGGTAGATAGGTACGTACCTACCATAATTTCAAAAATATAATTCCAGTCAATATACCTACCAAGTGTAATATGTACAGGGATATTGATTATAAATGCCTCCCCCATCTTACTTTTTAATTTGACGTTTTAGGAAAAAGTGTTCCAAATGAAAGTTTCATGGTTGTAAATGAAATTTTTAAAAAACCTGTTTTCACATATACAAGGTGTTCCAAAAAGTCTGGGCGAGGTCTAACTTTCTTATTTCAATTTGATACCCAATTTTTTTATTTGATATTTGGATTCTCCTTCAAATTTTTATCATTTTTCATGTAGCATATCCTATACCCAAGTTTGATGTATAAAAAAATATTTGATATTTTATAAATTGAATAATACTAATTCATTGTTATAAAAAAGTAAAATATATCTATGGTTTCGAAGTATTGGCGTAATTGTGTGCGTAGGATATACCAAAACTTCTCTGATTTTAAATTGATACCCAAAAAATGAACAAAAAATAAAATAATGTCTCATATAAAAAAAAATCTTTTGAATCAAATGCAGAATCATTTATACCTTGATACTTTTTCACTTTGAAACTACTTAATGACGTGACATTTTCGTCAATACGAGCGTCGATAATTCGAAATCATAGATTTATTTGAAATTTTCACAACAATCAATTATTATTATTCAATTAATAAATATCAAATATTTTTTTATGCAATAGACTTGGGTATAGGATATGCTACATAGAAAATGTTTAGAGTTAAAAGGAGAATTCAAACATCAAATAAAAAAATAGGGTATCAATTTGAAATAAGAAAGTTGGACCTCGCCCAGACTTTTTGGAGCACCCTGTATATGTGAAAACGAGTTATTCAAAAATTTCATTTTCAACCATGAAACTTTTATTTGGAACACCTTTTTCTAAACCGTCAAATTAAAAAGTTAGAGGGGGGGGGCATTTATAATCAATAACCCTGTACCTATGTCAACAGATGTGAGACAATTTGGCGGACTTAGAAAATGTTTTCAATTTTCATGATTAAAATCATGCTATTATGGCATATTATGTCGAGAAAACTGATCTAGAGTTGATATCAGAATAAAATAGAGGTTAATATATGCATTTATCAATGTTGTTTCACTCTAAAAAACGGAACTTGGTGTTCGTATCCTTTCCAAAATGGCAGCCTTTTGGTTCACTTCTACTCAAGAAAAACTGAAAAGTTACAATAATTTTTTTTTGGTTTGTCGTTCTATCTTTAAAATAAAAATGTTACTTCAGATAAAAATTTCATCAACATAAAATGACCACCCTGTTTTTTTTTAATTCTTTATCGTCAAACAGCAAAATTTAAGTTAAGTTTTGTTGAGTGCATGGATAAAGGTGTTATATTGCATTTTTTCTACGGAGTTTCATAAAAGTCTATGATTTTGTCATTAATCCTTTTTTCACATGAAGGTTTCATGTACCCATTCTTCATAGCACAGCAATAAAACTTCTAGATTAGCTATGAAGCTTAATACGTATACAAATAGAAGTTTCAATGCTGTTATAAGAAAAAAGGAGAATAGTGTGGCGTTAACAAATAAAAATAATCATAGCAACTCACAGCTTATACAAACTACAAAAAGACACAAAAGTGACAGTCGAATTTATCTCGTTGAAATAACGATATTTCGAAAAAGTTCCATAACTCGTAGAAAAACTATAGAAGAATTATCGCACGGAACTATCATATGCCATGGATTAGAAAAAAAATCATACTTTCTGGGCTAAATTTCACGACCATCAAAAAACAAGAATTCAAACCATGATAAATAGAACCAAATGCTACATGTCGCCATGTTGGTTGCATAGATTACCTACATTTATTTGACGTTAGTTATGTCTCACCCTCAAATTGATATCGCTGACTACAGCATATTATTGGAACCTGCTTATATTGCTTAATTCATTCACATAAAAACAGTTGTAAAGGTAGTTTGCAGTTCAGTCCGATCGAATCAGTTGCTGCTGCAAGCTATTTCGCTTTCGCTGTAAATCTAGAAAATATATATTTTAAAAACGGATCACCCGATTGTCGTCATTTGACTGGCGCAGTCGGTAGGATATAGACAGATATTGATCTGTGCATCGCATCTGTGCGGATCAGTGTTCGGAAGTTCAAAAATCGTGACTTTCGGAACTGTCTATAACAAAAAGACCTTCGTTTCGTTGAGGTGTCGAAGTGTTCAGATTGGCTTCTCGACATTCAGAAAACCCAATCCATCGAGGAACTTTTCACCGGCCCAATACAATTCGATAGTTTCGGAAAAGGAAGTGCATCGTCCTTTTCGCAAGGAGTTTTTGAAGATCCAGACTACATCGCTGGATATTTGGAGGCTTCTTATAATTAGAGATGATCAGGCGCATCCTATCGCTTTGCTTGTGAGTACTTTTGATTTCTTCTTCGTATTGTACAATTGCATATGTCGGTCGACGATTTAACTAATATTTTGGAAAATTTGAATATTGATACTTGCACTGATTCTGACCCAAATCACCCAACATTAACATTATCACAAGCTTGCAATGATTTAATCAAAACCAATAACGTAAAAAACATTTTTGAAGAAGGAGAAATAATGACTTACCCTCTTCGGGCAAACGTTAACCAATTCAAAGCCGAGTAACTATCTTGTGTTCCAACATTTGACGGTAACGCAACGGAGCTAAATAGCTATTTAGCAATTTGTGAAACTATAATCACTCAATTTAACGATACGGCTAATCCAGCGAACTCTAAAAATACTAACTCATTGAATTCCTTGATCGGAAAACTAACCGGAAATGCTAGATTAGTAGTTAATGTTCAGAGCGTAAAAACGTGGGCTGAACTAAAAGATTCACTCAATAGAAATTTCGCTGATAGACGCGATGAAAGTTGCCTCACCAGAGATTTGGTTATGTTGAAACAATTTGCCAATGAATCTGCCCAATGTTTTTACGATAAATGTCTCGGACTTTTGAACCTATTGTGCAGTTATATAGACGCGCACGAAGAAGGGGCTAATGCAACCGTGAAACGTAATCTTTACCAAAATTTGGCTTTGAAAACGTTTTTATCAGGGTTACGTGAACCCTTAGGAACGACAATTCGCTGCATGAAGCCTAATAATTTGACAAAATCTTTGCAAATGGTTATACAAGAACAAGATGTCAACTATCACCAAAACTCCGCATCGAGCCAGATAACGAACCAAAACAAATCTCCAAAATTCCATGACCATTCGCTGAAACCACCTAATCACTTGCCGAATGGACATTTTACGACCAATCAAACCTTTCAGAGACCTCAATCGTTCCAACCAAGACCAAATTTCAGTAATTACAATCAAAATAGAAATTTTCCTAGTCAACCAATACCGTATAGGCCAAACCCTCATTTCAAACAACCTCGTTTCTTCTCAAACGCACAAGTTTTTGGTCAGGCAACAAAATGTGTTCAAACCGGACCCAACTTAGCCATTACCGAAACCAACTCCGATGGGTACCAGAACTAGCAACACGTTTAGACCAAATACTTCATTTTTCCAACAACAACCGAATCCAAACCCTCCAAAGTACACTTTCGAAGAACTTCACAATACAGAACTTGATATCGGAACCGAAGTTAATGGCAATTTGGAACCTGAGAATTATGAATCGTCTCTCGAGGGCACCGGAGCATATTCTCAAGACCAATACGGAGAATTCTCTCAAGAAAATCAGTTTGGAAATTTTCAAGAGGACCAACAAGAAGACCACGCGACCTAACACACAACATCATATCCCTTAACCTATCAAATTCTAACGAGTTGCCTTTCATCGTGTTTCCAGAATATATTTTGAAACTATTGATTGATTCTGGATCTACAAAATCTTTCATCAACCCAGAAATAGCGTTTAAGATGTGTCCAAATTCAATCAAACGTGACTCCTTTATCGTTTTCACTGTTTTTCAAAAGTCCGCTCACCAGTATTATAGTGTAACGATACCATCATCTAAAATATTTCATTTAGAAAATCCACTTAAACTTTTATTTTTTATGTTCAAATTTCATAACGTTTTCGACGGACTTATCGGAATAGAAAACTTGAAATTGCTTCAGGCCAGTTTGGATTTTAACAACGGATTTCTCATTACACTGTTCACACAAGTTGAACTATCTTTCCACCAAACCCAGCAAGGACTTAGCTGTATCACTATATCTCCTCGTTGTCAGCAAATAATAAGCGTAAAAACGAACATCAAGAATAGCGAAATGGTGATCCCTTACCAGATACATAACTGTGAAATTCCTGAAACATTAACAATTGCTCGCAATGGCAAAGCCATCACGTCCATTCTGAATAATACTTGCGATCCTATTACTCTAGATTTCTCAGAACCTCTGATAGTAGACGAATTCTGTAGAAAAGAACTATTTGAGATAAACCTCAATAACTTTGATGAATCCCCAAAACCTACTTTTGAACCATCGTTATTTCGAACCAACCATTTAAACGCCGAAGAAAAACATCATATTATAGGATTGTGTAAAAAAAAAATCGGACATTTTTTATCGCGAAGGAACCCCTTTGACGTTCACACATAAAATAAAACATCACATAAGAACTACTGACGGAAATCCAGTTTACGTTAAAAGCTACCGTTATCCGTTCATTCACAAACAAGAAATGAAAAATCAAATTTCCAAAATGCTAAATCAAAATATCATTCGCCCCAGTAGTTCAGCATGGTCAGCACCCATCTGGGTCGTCCCCAAAAAGAAAGATGCTTCCGGCATCCAAAAGTGGAGAGCTGTGATTCACTTCAGAGCACTCAACGAGAAAAGTTTGGAAGACAAGTACCCTCTTCCGAACATTACCGATCTATTGGACAAATTGGGAAAATGTCAATATCTCTCAACTATTGACTTAGCTAGCGGATTCCATCAAATCGAAGTCAATGAACCTGATATTCCAAAAACCGCATTCAGCACTGAAAACGGACATCACGAGTTCACTTGGATGCCTTTCGGGCTAAAAAACGCACCAGCCACGTTTCAGCGCGTAATGGATAACATCTTACCCTATTCTCCCAACAACAAAACAAATAAAAGGTTGCTTGAGCCTTATGGGATATTACCGCCGTTTCATAGATAACTTCGCCAAATTAACCAAATCATTAACCAGCTGTTTGAAAAAAGGAGCAAAAATCATCCATAACGAAGAATTTCTAAATTGTTTTCAAACATGTAAAAACCTCTCGATCAACCAACTCATTTTGCAATATCCCGACTTTTCAAAGTCATCCAATCTAACGTGCGATGCCAGCAACTTTGCGTTGGGTTGTGTCCTCAGTCAAGGACCAATAGGTCAAGATTTGCCCATCGCATACGCGTCTAAAACATTAAACGATACAGAGCAGAAATATTCAACAATAGAAAAAAAGTGCCTTTGTATAGTTTGGGCGACCAAACATTTTAGACCTCACTTATATGGCCGTAAGTTTAATATTGTAACAGACCAAAAACCGTTGCAGTGGTTGTTCTCCCTGAAAGACTCTTGTTCAAAATTAGTACGTTGGCGCATAAAACTTGAAGAATTCGATTATAAAATCATCTACAAAAAAGGAAAGCTAAACACTAACGCCGATGCCCTATCAGAAATCGAATTACACACCAAAGAGATGAATGAAAATTTTGATTTGGAAAAATACACAAATAAAATTTGCAACAATTTGGACAACCCCACACCTGGAACATCCCATGACATTGAGAATGATACGGCAAGCGAAAACATTGTTGATCAAATGTCAACCGTAGTAAATATAGATGAGACACCAAAATCCATTGACTACGACGATTCAGGTACAGTACACTCTAACACGACACAAGATCCCGTCGTGGGCGTACCCATTCTTGATATTGCTATCAATTATGGCGCAAATCAAATATTCATTCAAGACGTTCTATATTCCCCGGCGAAACCAAGAATCAAAATTTTATTCGAGAAAAAGCGAAGAATTATTGCCCAAATCTCATAAAATAATTTTGAGAAGATATTTTGGACATGACAAGACAATGTTTTATTCCAGAGAAACTTTACTACGTCTATTTCGAAAACCCCGATTAATACGAACCATTTACCGAAGTAATAAGGAAAAATTTCCGATGGCTTTCAATTAATTTGAAACGTTGTCTGATCAAATTCATTGACGTCACTAACAAAGAAAACATCAAAGATATCATCAAAAACTATCATGAAGAAAAACCCAACCACCGTGGCATCGACGAAACTATGCAGGAAATCAAAGCTAAATATTATTGGCCAAATTTGAAAAATTACGTAGAAACATTCATCAACGATTGTGAAATTTGTCAAGTACGAAAGACACCCGGTCAACATCAAAATGAACATAACACCTACTGCTACTCGTCCTTTCGAAATTATTCATTTGGATACCTTTACACTAGACCAGACTAAATTCTTGACCATAATTGATAGTTTTTCGAAGTATGCTCAAGCATATACACTAAAATCTCTCACGTCAACAGAAATTGCCGATAATCTTTTATTCTACTTTCCTACCATAAAATCCCAAAACAGATCATCGTGGACAATGGGACAGAATTCAAAAACTCAGTTATCACAAAACTCTTATCACTGCATAAGGTCAAAATTCACGTCTGCTCACCGCATCATCCCCAATCAAACGAATTAATTGAAAGATTACATTCCACCCTTACAGAACATATCAGGTAGATATGCTCTGTAGTTTTGTGGCGCATCCATGATTTACCTGATTTTTTTGGGTATTTCGCCACACCCTATCAAAAAACAATCAAACTAGTGGTAATATACCGGATCTTCTATATTACCTGAAAAAAATTCTATCAGTAAACAATAAAACCTAACAATATCAAACGTTTCAAAAGCGAATCTGCTTTCGTCGTCAGTGGAACCTGAAAAAGAAACAATTAATTCAAATTCAAAAATTATTCTACGTTTTTTCAGGATTTCGCAGTAAAAAATAGTGTTTTTTTGTGTTTTTGGCACAAAATGTCACTTTTACTGACATTGAAATGTTTGGTGTTGATTGTTTAACTTTATATATGTTCAGTATTTATAATTCATTTTTTTGGGCTATGTTCAATTTCTTAATAAAGGTAACCATGTATTACTTAGATTCACAGAGCAAGTTGCTACACATTTGTTAGAATTTAACATTATACAGGGTCCTTCATTAGTGCGTCGGGCAATCCTAGCGTGGTTATTTACAGAAGTAGAAAAAAAAGTTTTATACAAAAGTTGTAGAATGTGACTTTATGCATATTTTAAAAATATTTTCAAACATACAGGGTGCGTCACAAAAGTATGGCACGAAAAAGTATGATTTTTTTAAATGGAACCCCCTGTATATTAATTGATATTTCAATTCTTTCTTCAATTTGGAACAAAAATTGTGCCACAACTAATGTTCCTAAATTCAACCGTTATCGAGATATCGCGTTTTAAAAATGGCATTTTTGCAACTTTGGCATGCTATAAAACTCAAACTATTCAAGTTAGAGGAAAATGGTTTGCACTTTCTCATCTTAACTTTTCAAGAGCTCTTCTGTCATTTGGATAGAAGGTAACGTCAACTGTCAACTTTTTTCGGCACATTTTGACATTTTTTCACAATAATGGATTTAATCTCCTTGAATAGCTCTTGAAAAGTTAAGATAGGAATGTGCAATCCATTTTTTTCTAACTTGAATAGTTTGAGTTTTATAGCATGCCAAAGTTGCAAAAATGCCATTTTTAAAACGCGATATCTCGATAACGGTTGAATTTGGGAACATTAGTTGTAGCACAATTTTTGTTCCAAATTGAAAAAAGAATTGAAATATCAATTAATATACAGGGGGTTCCATTTAAAAAAATCATACTTTTTCGTGCCATACTTTTGTGACGCACCCTGTATGTTTGAAAATATTTTTAAAATATGCATAAAGTCACATTCTACAACTTTTGTGAAAAACTTTTTTTTCTAATTTTGTAAATAACCACGCTAGGATTGCCCGACGCACTAATGAAGGACCCTGTATATGCACTTTCTTAAAGTTTACGTTTTTTAGAACATGGTTCTTTTGTTAAGATTTTTGAATTATCCCAATTTATTCTATGATTATTATCAAATGCGTGTTGACAAATTCCCGATCTATGAAATTCCCTTTTTTTCATGTATGATTTATGTTCTTCAATTCTCTTTTTTAAGGGTCGTGAGGTCTCTCCAATATAAAATTTATTACATTCACAAGGAATTTTATAAATTACATTTTTAGTGGACTCATTAATATTATCAGGTCGAGTATTTGTTAAATTAGAGCGAAGTGTGTTATTAGTTTTGAAAATGGTCCGTATATTATATGTTTGACCTAAACGTTTCAGTTTATGAGAAATTCCAGGTATGTATGGAATAATTAAATAAGTTATAGGTATATTCTTATCTCCTTGTCTAGGTTGTTCAAAACTATCAAAACACTTTTTAATAAAATTTACGGGATAATTATTTTTTGACAAAACATCTCTAATGAAATCTTTTTCGGATTCAAATTCGTCATTATCACAAATTATTTTTGCTCGATCATATAAACTTTTCACCACACCCTTTTTAATATTCAATGGATGATTGGAATTGAAATTGAGATATCTATTTGTGTGGGTTGGTTTTCTATAAATTTTGGTTTTGAAATTTCGAAGATCTTTTTTAATTAGTATATCTAAAAAGGGAATTTCATTATTTTGTTCTTTTTCAATTGTAAATTTAATCGTGGGTTCTTTATCATTAATGTGAATTAAAAAATCATCAAGTTTTTGTTCATCATACTCATATATAGAAAAAATATCATCTACATATCTCCACCAAATCATTGGTTTGTATCTATATGTTTCTACATGAATTGTTTCAAAATGTTCCATGAAAATATTGCTTTAAAGTGGAGATAAAGGAGAACCCATTGCCATTCCAAAGTCTTGTTGATAAAATTCATTATTATATTGAAAATATGTTGTTTTAACACAGATTGTTAAATGTTCTAGAATTGCATTAATATCCAAGTCTGTTCTTTCTTTTAAATGTGTATCATTTTCAAGTTTATCTCTTATGATCATCAATGTCTTATCAACAGGTACATTAGTGAAAAGACTTTATATTATAATTGATGTTTGATAATTTCTCTAAGAAATGTTGTGAATTTTTAATGTATGATTGTGTGTTGCCTGCTAAAGGAGTGAGTATGTTTAGTAAAAATCTGGCTAATGTATGAGTTGGTGAGTTAATACTACTGACTATTGGTCTTAATGGTATATTCTGTTTATGTATTTTAGGCACACCGTAAAAATGTGGTGCTTTACTATTATGTGGTGTCAGTTTAGATCTTTCATTATCTGAAAAAAATCTTTTGTTTTTTGAGTTTCGAATATATTTGTCTTTCAAAACGTTCTGTTGGATCTTTAGTCAGTTTTGTGTAATTTCCATCATTTATTAGAGACATTATTTTATTTTCATAGGTTGTGTTATCTAAAATTACTGTTGCATTACCTTTATCTGCAGGAAGTATTTTTATACTATGATCTGACTTCAAATTTTTTATTGCTAAACGTTCTGCATGATTGATATTTTGTTTAATATTATAAGATTTATTTAAAATCAATTTTGATCTGATTCTAAATTCTTCTTGTTGTTCTTCTGGTAAATTTTGTGTTGTTGCTTCTATGGATGATATAATATCTAATTTATTTATAATTTTTGGTGTAACCGCAAAATTTAAACCTTTTGATAAAACATTGTTTTCATCATTTGAGAGAATTCTATTAGATAAATTGATAACTGTTTTTTCTATCATGTCATTGTTTGTAGTTTGTTCTGTATTATGATTTAAACTTTCATTATTCAATTTATTAAATTTATTGACTTGAATATTTTTTTGTTGAGAAAAATATAATTGAAAACTATTATCTAAACAATGACATATATGATCAAAGTCGTAATAAGCAACTTGCATCTCTATATTCCTTTTTGTTATGTTTATATTGAAATTAAGTTTTTCTATATGAGATCTGTGGAATTGAATTCGTTCTCTTATTAACGCTCTACTAGCTTTTTCAAGTATTCGTGTTGATTTTTCATTGGTGTATGATGTTTTAAGTCTAAAAGCTTTAGGTATAATGTTATGTTGTCTACATCTACAAAGAAATGTTAATGAGTTTTTTGAAAGAGATAGTTTTTTATATCAATCTCTAATGATCTAAAAACAGAACATAAATAAGCCCCATACCTGTCAAGTAGATATGCTCTGTAGTTTTGTGGCGCATCCATGATTTACCTGATTTTTTTGGGTATTTCGCCACACCCTATCAAAAAACAATCAAACTAGTGGTAATATACCGGATCTTCTATATTACCTGAAAAAAATTCTATCTGTTAACAATAAAACCTAACAATATCAAACGTTTCAAAAGCGAATCTGCTTTCGTCGTCAGTGGAACCTAAAAAACAAACAATTAATTCAAATTCAAAAATCATTCTACGTTTTATTAGGATTTCGCAGTAAAAAATTGTGTTTTTTGTGTTTTTGGCACAAAATGTCACTTTTTATTACGACTTTGATCATATATGTCATTGTTTAGATAATTGTTTTCAATTATATTTTTCTCAACAAAAAAATATTCAAGTCAATAAATTTAATAAATTGAATAATGAAAGCATAAATCATAATACAGAACAAACTACAAACAATGACATGATAGAAAAAACAGTTATCAATTTTGAAAAAATGATGTGGAAAAAAGTCTTCAATCTCACAAATTCCTACTGTTTATTCAAATATTTATTATGTGACTACCAGTTTCGGGGTCTACACTTTGCACCCCATCCTCAGGTCATCGAAACTAAAGGCTATAATATCAAGAAGGGGGCTATTAGTAACTATCAAACTTATCTAACCTAAACTTATACTTACAATATTCAAGTTACAAGGACGTCATAAGATACATAAAACATTGAAGGACCTCACATGCAACATGGGGAAACATACATTTGTAGAAAGGACAAAAAAAACGTTGTAACTTGTGAGATGAGGGTCAAGTACGCCCTTCAGATGAACAATGA
Source organism: Orchestes rusci (assembly GCA_958502075.1). Taxonomy (NCBI): domain Eukaryota; kingdom Metazoa; phylum Arthropoda; class Insecta; order Coleoptera; family Curculionidae; genus Orchestes; species Orchestes rusci. The sequence continues at coordinate 19,383,746 of OY293307.1, forward strand.
AGAATGTGCAAAATCACGTTGGAAAATAGAATGTAACCTAACTTAAAAGATGAAATGGCTTAACATAACCTAACTATTTGGTACTTAAATGCTACTCGAGAAATGGGATGTCCAAACTTGTTATGAAGAGAGTGTTCATGGTATGAGATAAGTGTGTCAAATTAAAGATGAGAAGATTGGTGTATAGTTTAGGTTTATTTGTGCATTGAGAGTTAGAGAATCATTATTTTTAAAGGATCTATGAATTTCTAAGAGTTCTAAATTGTTGAGTTTATGTCCTTTGTTAGCAAAGTGTAAAATCTTAAAGTTGTCTCTACTGTCGAATGTATGGTTGTTGTCCAAAAGGTGTGAAGCAAAATGAGAAAAACCAGTAGAATTACATTTCAGACATCTTAGGTGTTCTTTCAACCTAGTAGAAAAATTTCTATAAGTTCTCCCAATATACTCAGCCGAACAATCCTTGCATTGAAGTCGATACACCCCGCTACGTTCCATAGGATCTGTTTTGTCTTTATTATTGACGAAAAAATTACTAAGAGAATTAGATGATTTAAATGAAATATTGACGATAGGTTTGAATATATTGGCAATTTTGTTCGATAAATTATCAACAAATGTTAAGGACCTGTATTGTCTTATAGTATTGTCTTCACTTGAATTCTGTGGGTAGACCTGGTTCTGTAGTTGGTTGTTTCGTTTTTTGGTTAATAATTTAGTTACTAAGTTATGAGGATAACCATTAATTTCAGCAATTTGGTAGATAGTATTTAATTCTTTTTTAAACTCATACTCACTTAAAGGGATTGTTAAGAGTCTGTTTAAATAACTATGGAAGGCAGCAAGTTTGTGTTGGATAGGATGAGAGGATTCATTGTTAATGACCAGGCCTGTATGTGAAGGTCTTCTAAAAATGCCAAATTCTATATTGTTATTAGATAAAGTGAGAGTTAAATCTAAGAAGTTTAGTTGGTTATTATCATTCTGTGTTTCAAGAGTAAATTTTATAGATGGGTGTTGATCATTAACATAATTGAGAAAATCGTTCAAATTGTTATCATTGTTGTTCCAAATGATCAGAATATCATCAACATATCTGGCATAGAACTTCATATTATTAGAGAAACTGTTATCATCTGAAATATTTTTAGTTTCAAAATTGTGCATGAAAAGGTCTGCTAGGATTGGGGATAAGGGTGAACCCATTGCAAGTCCTTCTTTTTGGGAATAGAGATTATTCTCAAACACAAAGAAATTTTGATCAAGGCAAATTTTTAATAAATTGAGAAAGTCAGTCTTTTCAAAAACAGTTATCTCGTCACAATATGAAAGGTCTCTCTCAACCAAGTCCAATACTTCTATTTTTGGAATGTTTGTGAATAAGTTGGACACATCCAAGGAAATTAAAATGTCGTTATTTGTTAGTTGTATACCTTCCAATTTTTTAATAAGATCTACGTTATTCTTTATGCAATGAGAAAATTTATTATTGTAAAATTGTTTTAATTCCATATTAATGTATTTAGATAATTCATATGTAGGAGTACCTCTAAACGAAACCACAGGCCTTATGGGGATTTGTTCAAAAACATCTGATTTGTGTATCTTCATCAAGCCATACAGTCTAGGTTTAATAATTTGGCTAGGTAAAAGTTTTCTAATTGAGTCTTGATCCAAAAAGTGAACTGACGATCTAATGGTTTGTTTAAGTTTGGTAGTGAATGTATTGATGTTGATTTTAGTTTTCAAAAAATTATTGTCTACAATGAATTTTTCCACTTTGGACACGTAATCATTCTTATCCATAAAGACTACACAGCTACCTTTATCAGCTTTTGTGACAGTAAGATTGTTAGATTTGATTTTATTCTGAATGTCTCTTATTAATTTTTTATTGAAAGAGCCTGCACTGACAAATTCTTTATAGTTTTTGATATTATGTTTTTCTTTTCTAAGGACTGTTTTTATATTGTCTCTGTAAGTATTTTTTTCTTCTTCATCCTCAATATTCAAAGATTGGATCACTGACTCCGCTTCGACACTCAAGGTTTCAAGGTTATGTAGGGCTAAATTTTTTGTAAGAATATAAGGGTTATAATTCAGACCTTTGCTAATCAAGGAAATTTCCTGTTTTGAGAAAACTGTATTTGAATAGTTAATAAAAGGTTTGTGAAATTTATGAGTAGAAGTGGAAGTTTTAGCTGTATTAGATGGAGTAATTTTTTGAGATTTGTCATTTTTTAATTTTTTGATTTTATTCTGAAGTTTTTTGTATTGTTTCTGTCTAAGAAAATTAACCGTGGAATGAACACTTTGTAAAAAATTGTCAAATTCAAACAAGTTTAGACTCACCCTGAGTTTGTCATACAAACATTTCAATTGGCAGTCCAAAATGAATAAAGATTGGTACGTCTTCTTGATTTCTTCTTTAATGATTGATTTTCTAAGAATGTGAACATTCCTCTGTATATGTCTGTCCGTTATTCCTCTGTTGAACTTCAATGAAAAATACCTCGGTTGTAACCCTAATTGCAAGCATTGGTTGTTGAAAAAAATTCTGGATTGTAGATGCATCTTCCTGATATTAAGCTCCTTGTAACGACACGTTATCTCAGCCAGACAAGCTCCATTCAAGTAAAGAAATGATAACTGATGTGAGTTCATTTTTGAAAAAATGATGTGGAAAAAAGTCTTCAATCTCACAAATTCCTACTGTTTATTCAAATATTTATTATGTGACTACCAGTTTCGGGGTCTACACTTTGCACCCCATCCTCAGGTCATCGAAACTAAAGGCTATAATATCAAGAAGGGGGCTATAAGTAACTATCAAACTTATCTAACCTAAACTTATACTTACAATATTCAAGTTACAAGGACGTCATAAGATACATAAAACATTGAAGGACCTCACATGCAACATGGGGAAACATACATTTGTAGAAAGGACAAAAAAAAACGTTGTAACTTGTAAGATGAGGGTCAAGTACGCCCTTCAGATGAACAATGAAGAATGTGCAAAATCACGTTGGAAAATAGAATGTAACCTAACTTAAAAGATGAAATGGCTTAACATAACCTAACTATTTGGTACTTAGATGCTACTCGAGAAATGGGATGTCTAAACTTGTTATGAAGAGAGTGTTCATGGTATGAGATAAGTGTGTCAAATTAAAGATGAGAAGATTGGTGTATAGTTTAGGTTTATTTGTGCATTGAGAGTTAGAGAATCATTATTTTTAAAGGATCTATGAATTTCTAAGAGTTCTAAATTGTTGAGTTTATGTCCTTTGTTAGCAAAGTGTAAAATCTTAAAGTTGTCTCTACTGTCGAATGTATGGTTGTTGTCCAAAAGGTGTGAAGCAAAATGAGAAAAAACCAGTAGAATTACATTTCAGACATCTTAAGTGTTCTTTCAACCTAGTAGAAAAATGTCTATAAGTTCTCCCAATATACTCAGCCGAACAATCCTTGCATTGAAGTCGATACACCCCGCTACGTTCCATGGGATCTGTTTTGTCTTTATTATTGACGAAAAAATTACTAAGAGAATTAGATGATTTAAATGAAATATTGACGATAGGTTTGAATATATTGGCAATTTTGTTCGATAAATTATCAACAAATGTTAAGGACCTGTATTGTCTTATAGTATTGTCTTCACTTGAATTCTGTGGGTAGACCTGGTTCTGTAGTTGGTTGTTTCGTTTTTTGGTTAATAATTTAGTTACTAAGTTATGAGGATAACCATTAATTTCAGCAATTTGGTAGATAGTATTTAATTCTTTTTTAAACTCATACTCACTTAAAGGGATTGTTAAGAGTCTGTTTAAATAACTATGGAAGGCAGCAAGTTTGTGTTGGATAGGATGAGAGGATTCATTGTTAATGACCAGGCCTGTATGTGAAGGTTTTCTAAAAATGCCAAATTCTATATTGTTATTAGATAAAGTGAGAGTTAAATCTAAGAAGTTTAGTTGGTTATTATCATTCTGTGTTTCAAGAGTAAATTTTATAGATGGGTGTTGATCATTAACATAATTGAGAAAATCGTTCAAATTGTTATCATTGTTGTTCCAAATGATCAGAATATCATCAACATATCTGGCATAGAACTTCATATCATTAGAGAAACTGTTATCATCTAAAATATTTTTAGTTTCAAAATTGTGCATGAAAAGGTCTGCTAGGATTGGGGATAAGGGTGAACCCATTGCAAGTCCTTCTTTTTGGGAATAGAGATTATTCTCAAACACAAAGAAATTTTGATCAAGGCAAATTTTTAATAAATTGAGAAAGTCAGTCTTTTCAAAAACAGTTATCTCGTCACAATATGAAAGGTCTCTCTCAACCAAGTCCAATACTTCTATTTTTGGAATGTTTGTGAATAAGTTGGACACATCCAAGGAAATTAAAATGTCGTTATTTGTTAGTTGTATACCTTCCAATTTTTTAATAAGATCTACGTTATTCTTTATGCAATGAGAAAATTTATTATTGTAAAATTGTTTTAATTCCATATTAATGTATTTAGATAATTCATATGTAGGAGTACCTCTAAACGAAACCACAGGCCTTATGGGGATTTGTTCAAAAACATCTGATTTGTGTATCTTCATCAAGCCATACAGTCTAGGTTTAATAATTTGGCTAGGTAAAAGTTTTCTAATTGAGTCTTGATCTAAAAAGTGAACTGACGATCTAATGGTTTGTTTAAGTTTGGTAGTGAATGTATTGATGTTGATTTTAGTTTTCAAAAAATTATTGTCTACAATGAATTTTTCCACTTTGGACACGTAATCATTCTTATCCATAAAGACTACACAGCTACCTTTATCAGCTTTTGTGACAGTAAGATTGTTAGATTTGATTTTATTCTGAATGTCTCTTATTAATTTTTTATTGAAAGAGCCTGCACTGACAAATTCTTTATAGTTTTTGATATTATGTTTTTCTTTTCTAAGGACTGTTTTTATATTGTCTCTGTACGTATTTTTTTCTTCTTCATCCTCAATATTCAAAGATTGGATCACTGACTCCGCTTCGACACTCAAGGTTTCAAGGTTATGTAGGGCTAAATTTTTTGTAAGAATATAAGGGTTATAATTCAGACCTTTGCTAATCAAGGAAATTTCCTGTTTTGAGAAAACTGTATTTGAATAGTTAATAAAAGGTTTGTGAAATTTATGAGTAGAAGTGGAAGTTTTAGCTGTATTAGATGGAGTAATTTTTTGAGATTTGTCATTTTTTAATTTTTTAATTTTATTCTGAAGTTTTTTGTATTGTTTCTGTCTAAGAAAATTAACCGTGGAATGAACACTTTGTAAAAAATTGTCAAATTCAAACAAGTTTAGACTCACCCTGAGTTTGTCATACAAACATTTCAATTGGCAGTCCAAAATGAATAAAGATTGGTACGTCTTCTTGATTTCTTCTTTAATGATTGATTTTCTAAGAATGTGAACATTCCTCTGTATATGTCTGTCCGTTATTCCTCTGTTGAACTTCAATGAAAAATACCTCGGTTGTAACCCATATTGCAAGCATTGGTTGTTGAAAAAAATTCTGGATTGTAGATGCATCTTCCTGATATTAAGCTCCTTGTAACGACACGTTATCTCAGCCAGACAAGCTCCATTCAAGTAAAGAAATGATAACTGATGTGAGTTCATTTTTGAAAAAATGATGTGGAAAAAAGTCTTCAATCTCACAAATTCCTACTGTTTATTCAAATATTTATTATGTGACTACCAGTTTCGGGGTCTACACTTTGTACCCCATCCTCAGGTCATCGAAACTAAAGGCTATAATATCAAGAAGGGGGCTATTAGTAACTATCAAACTT